>PVHX01011667.1:0-62997 GCA_004024805.1 Geosciurus inauris
CTTGTATGTTATGTGTCCTTTAAAACTTTGCCTGCTTTTGCTGGGTGCAGTGGTACACACCTGTAATCCCAGCACTTAGGGAGGCTGAGACAGGAGAATCACGAGTTCAAAGCCAGCCTCAGCAATGGCGAGGTGCTACCCTGGTGCTACAGGCTCAGTGAGACCCTGTCTCTACATAAAACACAAAATAGGGCTGGGGATGTGGCTCAGGGTCAAGTGCTCCTGAGTTCAATCCCTAGTACCAAAACAAAACAAAACAAAAAACCACTCTGCCTGCTTTTGAGATTTTTTTTTTTCATTATAATTTGTTTTGAACAATTTGACTAGAATGTGTTGAGGGTCATTTTCTTCATGTTCCTTGTGTTTGTAATGAGCTTTTGGGTCTGTCAGTGTAGTTTTCACTAAATTTAGAGAAATTTTAGCCACAATTTCTTTAACTATGTATTTCCTTTGTCTTCCTTTCTATTCTCTTGTGGGGATTTAGGTTGCTTAAAGTTGTCCCACAGCTTACTGATGCTTTGTTCATTAAAAAAACATCTTTTTTCTTTTTTTCATTTTAAAGAATTTTTATAGCTATGTATTCTGTAATATCTAGTTGCCATTGATACCATTGAATATATTTTTGAAATGTCAGACATTGTAATTTTAATCTCTTGATTTGATATTTTTTTTATATATCTTCCATATTGCGACTTAACTTTGCAAGCATATGGAATACAGCTATAATAACTATTTAATGTTCTTGTTTGATAATTCTAATATCTCTATCAGTTCTGGGGAAATTTCAACGGACTGATTTTTTCCCTCAAACTGGGTTATTTTCTGCTTCTCTGCATGTCTGATAACTTTCTATTAGATTCCAGACATTTAAATTTTAACTTTCAGGTCTTGGGTGCTTTTATTTTCTTATAAATACCACTGCACATTGTTTTGGGATATGGTTGCATTACTTGGAAACAGCTTGATCCCTCTGAGTCTTGTTTTTCAGCTTTGTTTCAGCCAGAATTACGTTTAGTCTGGGGCTGGTTACTCCGCACTACAGCAGGATCCTTGCTCTGTGAGTTGTGGGGGTGGGATGAGCACTGTTCCTAGCCCTGGGTGAGTGCTGCATACCATGGCCTCTAATCCTTTTGGGTGTTCAGTCCTGGGTTTTGGGCAGTTTCCTCATGCATGTGTGCTGATCAGTACTCTGCTGAATACTCCTAGGAGACCCTCTCCTTACCTCTAGAGTTTTCTCTCTGTGAAGCTGTCTCTTCTCTGGTTCTTTGTTCTGTGAGCTTAACTGCTTGGTCTATCTGGACTCTCAGGTCTTCTCAAATCATGACCAGATTCTCTTTCTCTGTGCTGTAGTCTGGTGACTCTCCTAAGGCAGCAAGATGGGATAATTTTAAGTTTCATCTGGTTTAGGATAACTGTCTTTTGCTGCCTGATGTGTTCAGTCTTTTTTTTTCCCAAGCATTTTTGTCCAATGTCTTTAAAAAAATTTTTTTAATGGTTTTAGTCAAGAGGATTTCACATGATCAGATTCCATTTGTATTCTGTTTTAACTCACTGTTATGATCACAAGAATCAGAACATTTTGCCATCATCCTCCTCTTATCTAATCTGCTTTTCCACAATGTTTGATGACATCCGTGGTTTCTGCTGAATTCCATCACTTAATATGTTCTACTTTTGCTCACTGCTTTTGACTGGCTTTCATCTTCAGATGCAAAAGTCCTCTGCTGACCAATCCTATGCAATACACGTGCATTTCCCCTTCAGCCTCCCATCCTTCAGCCAAGGAACAGGAAGTCCTTCTCTGCCATCTTTTTGCACACATATGCTTTGTCATCCTACACGGGCTGCCACTGCTTTTCTTTAAGCTTTTCTTTCTCTTCATTCCAGTGTACTTCTCTGCTCCCTGCCTTCTTTCCCTGAACTCTTCAAGACCAAACCTTCTTTATCACTGGTCTGTACCAGCCTCTTTCTCTCTAGGCAGATCATTCTACATGTGATACTGTGGTTTTTATGTGAAGCACATCTTCAGTGACTCCCATTGTCCTCAGATATTATGCCCAAGGATTTTAGTTCTTTTGCCCATAAAGCTTTTCCCATCTACCATTTGATTATATTTTCTCCTCTGTGTCCCCATAAGGTGTGTATTTCTCTTCTAATCATTGTACTTATCACTTGCTTCCTTGCAATTAGCCCTGAACTACTGTCTCCTTAGTGGATCACCACCTCCTTGAGAATATACCAGGATCAGAGCAACTCACAGAGCCTTGCACCTATTGGATACTCACAAAATGTCCTGCATGCCATCTTGTCTCTGCTTGGTCTGTTCTCCTCACCCAAAACAGACTCTTTCCTCCAGGTTTCACTGGTAGGCTCACTAGGACCTTCAACTCCAGATCAGCAAGTCTTGGGGAGCGGGGGGATCTTATTGGTCCAGCTTGGGTATTATGGTGTCCTCTGGACCAACCCTATCCAGGAAAACTGGATACTGTGATAGGTTGCAAGTCCAAGATGTAGTGGTAAATAAAAGAGGAGAGGAGATTGGAGAGATGGCACATGAGACAAACAGTTGTATTCTATAACACTGGGGGACCCTTCCTTCCTATATGTAGGAAGTGACTGCTCATATTGGTGACTTAGTTTTGAATTGATGTTTCCATGGACTCTTACTGATTCCATATCATTAAAGTCCACTTACCTTGCCTAAGCTTAGGTGTGAAAATGGTTAGGTGCCTAACCATTTTGAAACTCTTTTCTAAAAATCATATTGAAATGAATGTGATCATATGATCTATCAAACATTAATACAAATTAGCATATTCCTACTTCCTGGTAGTAAGGTGTTAAATCTCTGGGTAAACACTATACAATGCCCGTATATATGATCAAACATGTCTAATTTGAACTACTTGTGGGAAGGGCAATCTGGATTAGAGAAACATCTGAATCCTAAAATATATTTTAAATAATTCCTACTTCCTTATTACTAAGTAGGGCTTTTTAACTAAAAGAAACAAAATTCACTCTGGCTTAAGTAGGCATGATTCATTAGGAAGTCTAGCTAGCCAAGTGAATGTTTGGGATGAATGAAGAGAAAGACTTTAAGCTACTCCCAGCAATGACTCCCCAAACCACACCTAGAACTGGGTCACCAAGGGTACTACAGCCTCTCCATAGTCATAAAGTTACAGGAGAGGCCACCTGCCCCAGCCCCTATCTCTAGAACTGTCTCTGCCAGGATCCATCCATACCAGCAAAATGAGTGCACTGCACCTCTTTTTCCATGTAATTCCTTCCATGATGCTCTCTTTCCATACAGCTCAGCTCTGAATCAAGGTCTTGTTCGTGTAACTTTTGGACTTAATATCTTGAACTCTAGCTGCAAGGGAGTTTGGGACAACCAGTGTGTGAGCTTTCCAACCTTTGCGTAGTAAAAGGGATTGGAACAGATGTTGAGATTAAGATGCTCTTATAAGATGCATTTTCCCTGTTTGGATTCCCCATAATGCCTCCTACAGAGAAGAAGCTCAGAAAGAGAGTGTATGTGTGTGTGTGTGTGTGTGTCTGTCTGTCTCTCTGAGATTGATCAGAGACCACTAAACTAGGAGTTAGCTGACCCAATTCACGAGTCATGGGTAGTTTGAATCCCCACATCTCTCTGGGCATCACTTTGTCTGTTAGGTTGTGGGGTTTCACTTAGGGGTCTCAAAGATCCCTTCCAGTTTGAATAGTTCATGACCCTCTGAATTTTCTCATGATAACAGATGTAGAGAAGAAAATCAGTGAAGTCTGTAGAAGAATTTTTCATTTTTGATTCATTGATGCCTACCTTGTCTCTAAAAGGATCTGATAGGCAAGTGCTCTAGATGTCTTATGTATGCCTGTGTTCCTCACCTGAGGGGAGGTGGCTATTCTCTTAAAAGTAAAAACTCATCAGTGCCTCAGAAAATCCAGGAGATTCTCTTCTGTTGCTGCTTCTACTCATTGTAAAACAGTGCTGGTATTGGGGCTCAGAATATCTTGTGCCTTTAAGCTGGATAAAATATGTAAAGAAAATAAGACTTAGGGGCATGGTATAACACGTGCCCTGAATGATCTCACAGTAGAAATTTAATTTTGTTTCTAGTTATTTGGGGTTAGAGATAGGATTATATCTCTCAGGCAGAGAAAGTCATTAATCAAGAAAGGAACCTCCTAATCCTTCTCCCAATTTTAATGAGACACTAGAAAATGCCTTTCACTGGCGAATGGCAAGTATCAGCTGGGTGTGATTAGCAGGCTTTTGTGGCGGGTTTGCTGTGGCACTGTGCACACAGTTATGCACCAGTCTAAGCCTGCCTGACTGTCACGGGGTCAGAAATCGACAAAGATGGCTTTATGGCCTCCTTCAAATTGCAGGCTGACATGTGAGCATCTGAGATCCTTGGGATCAGGGCCTGGACAATGGCATATGGCATACATTATTAGAAATCAGCTCCTAAGTATTATCATAGTACCCTAAGCAGAATGCTTACAGTGTCTGCTATGTTCCACAAACAGAGTTTCACTATTAGTATGTGGGTGGTCCCTCCTTTGTTGAGGGTAGAACTTTAAACCTGGTAGAAAGGTGCAGGAGAACTGGGAGTGTCCCCACTTCCCTTCTCTTCCCTCCCTCTGTCCCTTCCCTCCTCCTTCCATGTGCTGGTAGCTTGCTGGTCGCCGGGGAGATGGCAGTATATAAGACACAGTTCCCATCTGCAAGGAGCTCAAGAGTAGGAATAGCAGATATATAACACTGTCCAGTTATATGTGGCGTGACAGACTCCCTCAGGACAAAGTCAAGAGTAAGTGCTTATTTCATTCATGCCTCTGGGTGGGCTGGAGGTTGGCCGATCTCAGCCGGGCACAGCTGGCAAGTCTCCACATACCTTCTGTTCTCCTCCTCGGACAGTAGACCAGCCAGGACGCTCCTTCTTGTGGTAAGGGTAGAAATTCACCTGTGCCAGCAGAAACAAGCCAGGCTTCTTAAGACATAGCCTTGGATTTGGCACACTGTCACTTCTGTCTCATTTTGTTGGCCAAAGTATGTCACATGACTCAGCTCAAGCATCAAAAGATGGGTAAATATGAGGGGAAGAATTCCAAAGTCATCTGATAAAGGGTGTTGACAGGAGGAAGGGTAAAGAATTGGGGTAGTTACACAATCCATCTTACGTTAGCCAAGTGGAGCAAAAAAGCATCTGCACAGGCACTCTGAGCTGCGGCCAGAAACCCTTCTCAAACAAAATTCAGTTGAAGGGGACTGACAGGCTCACACAGTTGACGAGCGCAGCTGCCTGACTGCGTGTGGCTGGTCTAGAGGCTCAGATGATGCTGTCAGGGCTGTCTCTCTTGTCCTCTTGGTCCAGCTTTTTGGAGTGTTGGCTTCATCCCACAGATGGCTTTTTAAAGACAGGTAAGGTGGTCCCAGCAGTTCCATGCCATCCCGTCTTTATCCCTGCCAGAGAGGGGGAGAGACCTTCTCTCACACCAAAGTCTTGAATAAGCCTTTGATTGACTCAGGTTAGGCCATGTGCTCTTGTCAGATCCAATCAGGCTAATAGGAGAGATGGAATGTTCTGATTGGGTATTCCGTGTGATATGTCCCTCCCTGTGTTAAAGGCATTGAAGGACCTACAGTGAGCCAACCAGGCACAAGGAGAATGGGAAAGGTAGTTTCCTAAAGGAGCAGCAGGGCCTTTGTATTCATGGCAGAAGGAGAGGCATTGGGCGCACCTGGCACCAGACACTGGCTTCAGCCCAGGGGCCAGTGTGCAGTGGACAGTGTGGGAGGACCTGCCCTTTGCTGCCCACAGCAGACTCATCCCGTTGTTGACGCCACATGACCTTTAGTGCTGTTCAGGGACAACGTGGGCATCACCAGGGAAGAGTGCTCGTACGGCAGGAAAGCCAGGGGCTCCTGACCCATGTCACCACCCGTGGTAGGACTAATGAAGGACTGTGCCAGTGATACCAGGTGGACACCAAGGTGGGGTACTGGGAGATCTGTTTTGCTGTGACTCTGTCTCTGGCCTTGGTGGCAGGACGAGATGTTCCAACCATGCTGCTGACACACGCTGGCAGGTAGAGTTCAGGCACGGGCTGCCCCGCGATGCCGGTGTTCACCTTGGTGCATTTATTTCCCACATGGCTCCTTGAATGTCAGGAGAGGCAACAGAGTTTGGCTGGGGAGTGTTCCGTGTGAATGTTTTGAACTCAAATTGTGTACTATCTCTGTGTGCTTGGCATTGGGCAGGGTGATGGACATTATACGTGCATAAGCCAGACATGGTCCCTGCTCACTGAAAGAAGCCCCAGGTTTCAGTCTTGGGGAAGTCGCTGAGCCTCCTTCAGCCTCAGTCTCCTTGTCTGTATGGTGAAGATGACGTCTACCCTGCTTACATTACAGACCTGCTTATGAGCATCAGTTTATAGAAAAACAGATGTGTGGCACTGGTTTTTTGTAAAGGTATCATTTACCTATAAGGGATTCTGTTCAGACAGGATCTCCATCTCATTGACAGCAGCGATTGCCTGGTGACAGCTGAGCACTCTTGTGATTCCCAGAGAACACCTGCCAATCGCTGTCTGCTTTTTCACATGGGGTCCAGAGAAGCAGCGTGACATCGGCAGGCCATGTAGCATGTTGGGGAAAGGACTCATGATCTCAGATCTCTGCTCCTTATCTATATCCTCTTTAGTGTGAAACTGGGTTGGTGGATGAGCCTAGACCCATGGGTGGCATCAGAAGGTCTCCCTGGCATCGTTGGGATGTCAGCTGCTTCAGTCTCTCTGCCAGGAGTGTGTGACAAAGGGAAGAGAGACTACAACGTGACACCGAAGTCTCTCTGTCCCACCAGCCTGTCCCTTACCTGATGTTGGCTTTTCTCATTCTGCGTGCAGAGGTGCTGGAGGGCTAGCGCCTTTAAGCAGCGCACCTGCTGTGCAGGAGGAGCGGTACCCAGACAGTTGCCTCACTTGGGAGGACCTCAGCCAGACTAAGTGCTCATGTCTGGAACTGTATCACTGGCCAGGGGCAGGGGCAGGGGCAGGAGGAGGCGTCGAGCCTTTAGAGTCAGGGCTGCAGTGGGAAGTCTAGGGCAGGCAAGGGCTCTGGCTCCTGCTGGGGCTGGGGGTAGGAGCTGTTCCTTGTAGACCCTGCATTCCAGCTACTTTGGGGGAAACACATGCAGGCACACAGGGACCCATGAGTCAAAGGTGAGGAGCCACGCGGAGGAGGAGAAATGGTGGCAGAAGCTGGAAATTAAGTAATTATTTGTGATTGAGGTCTACATTTGGCTCTGAACTCTTGGGCAGAGAAGACAAAAAGAGTAATATGACAGGTTTTTAGTCTTTTGGTCTTAATCAAAAGAAACAAGTGTTCAGAGAAGGCAAGTGGTTTCCCTCTGGCTCAAAATTCTAGAAGGAATTTGTCACCTGAATCCCTATATAAAGAACGTGGGGTAACAGAAGTGTGCTTACTCAACAAGTAGGGGGAAAACCAAGTATTTTTTTGGCCAGACCCCAGGGGACCAGTTGAGAAGGGACATGGTTTCTTGGGGGCAGTGACATCCCAAGACTTGAAGGACTAAGAGGAATTAGAGGGTAAAGGGAGAAGACTGTTCTCCAAGGTAGATAGGGAATGAGGTGGAGAGCGGGAGGCACATGGGGAGATGGGCAGGGGCCTTTAGAGGCAGGTGGATTTGGACTTCACCCTGCAGGCGTGGCAGCCCGAAGGTCAGGAATGACACTTAGGTCTGTGGGAGGAGGACTCAGGCTTGAGCAGGAGGGAGACCAGACTAAATGCAGGGTAACCAGGGACCTGGTTGAGGAATGAAGGTGGCCTGGACAGGAGTGAGCAGAAGGCTTGGGGAAGAGAGGACAGATCGGAGGGAGAGTGAGTGCCATGTCTGACCAGGAGCAGGGTGGGAGTGAAGGACCCATGAGTCTTGGGTGACTGGGGGGCTGATGGGCACTCAGTAGATGGGGAACACAGGAAGAGGGGCAGGCTTTATTGGCGAAAATAAAAAATTTTATTTAAGCAGATAGCTTTTGGGGATCTTGTAGGACACTCTGGAAGAAATGTCTGCTAGCATGTGGGTCTGTTGCTAGGGCAGGGCTGGGCCACTGAGACAGGGTTTGTAAGTCATGAGCACATAGCTTATTCTAATTACATTTTTTTGACATGCTGGGGATGGGACCCAGGGCCTCATGCACGCTAGGGAAGAGCTCTACCCCTGAGCCACACTCCAGCCCCACCATCAGCACATAGAAATCCCCAGGGAGAAAGAGGGGAGTGCTAAGGGGATCTGAAAGCTTGGATCCCGAAAGCCTGAATATTTAAGAGGTTAGTGGAGATAGAATAATCAGCAAGGTGGGGGGCGGGTAGGTATCAAAATAAATGAGCATGGTGTAAGGCAGGCCCCAGGAAGTGAGCTGTCAAAGCTGGCCATTGAGATTTTGAGAAGGCCGGAAAGGCCAACAATGCCAAATGCCACTAAAAGATTAGAAAGGATAAGGACTGACAAATGCCTTTGGCATTTAGCAATAAGGAGGTCACTGATGACCCTTGCAAGAGCGATGTTGGTGGGTGGCACTGGCGATGGCAGCCGTGGTGCTGAAGCTGGATCAGGTGGATTCAGTGGGGGAGGTGAGTAGGTAGGAATGGGGTCAATTCACCAAAAGGAGGTTTGCTGTAAATGGAAGAAAGAAGGGAGGCAGCTAGAGAGAGAGGTGGATCCAAGGGAGGCTTAGTTTTTGTATCTTAAGATGGCAGAACACTGAATTTCATGGACAACATTTTCAGGAGAAGTTGGGCCTGAGATAGAGACATGGTCTTTGTGTCGTTGTTCCATCTGTGAGTTCTTCAAAAATTCCAAGGAGACACTTTGGGATAAGCAAATATAGTCCATGAATTTTGTGGGAATCTCACTTAACAGGGATGGAGCTCCATCAACCCAGAATGGTGGGTGGCAACACGTGGTAGCCGTTTGCTCTCTGTCCCTGGCTCCAGAGCTCTGGCCTCTGGCCATTGGGCCATTGGTTCCACTGCCCAGGCTGGCTCCTTGTACTTGGTGGGCCCTGTGTCTGCTGTCCCTCTGTGCAGCAGTTGGCCTGATGTGACCCAGGAGTCACTGTCCTGTCGTCCCTTACAGGTATGGGTATGGTGGGGGCAGGTGGCTACCAACACTGGCTGTTGGGATCTATGTGGGCCTGATGGGAAGGGGCAAAGGGCAGCTCAAATTTCGATGGCTGGAGAATATGCTGTGGAGAGTGGTTTGCAGGAAAGAGTGGACTCATCTATATTCATGTCCTTTAATTTAATCCCTGAACTGGATCCAAAGTTTTCCTTTCCAATCTCCCAAAATAGAAAGTTGAAGAAAGGGAGTGGTGGGGGTTGGGGAGAAATGGGGACTGAGAGGACTAAACCTGGGGAGGGGGTGAAGCTCTTGTGTCTTAGCATCCTTCATTTTTGGGGCCAGAGACTTGGGAGGACCACCAAGGGCCAAGTTTCTTTCCTGAGTCTGTGAGGTATGGAGAAGCCTCAGGGATGGGCACAGAGCAGTCTAATTAGATAAGTTCCAATAACAAATTACCTTTTGATGGCCCAGAGGCAGAGGGGAGCTGGGGATGAGGGAGCTGGGGATGAGGGAGCTGGTCTCCAGTCCCCGCTACAGATGATAGATGTGAGTGTGTGAGATGGTAGTGTAGTAGGGACAGATGTGGCTGGACACTGGATAGGAAACAGGAAGCAGGTTTATTTGGCTGCAGCTGGTTCAGAGGGCAAAGCTTTCGCTGTAAACAATCAATCCCCTTGAACTCTGAGTCCAGGCAGTTTCAGAACTTTATACCCAGGATGTAAGGGGAGGGGCTCAGAAGTTCACAATCTGCAGAAGTTTATACAAGCAGTTTTTCCTTTTACTGTTCTAGGGAAGTTAACCCTCCAAGGATAGTGCCTGAGAAAGGGAGAGCTGCTTCTCCCCTTTCTTTCCTCCCCTGCCAGCTGTTAACATGGAGCCCAATTAGTAACATCTTCTCTTATCTTTGAAATGTAAACGTCTCTGTGAAGCTCCAGCTTAAGGCCAGAGGCCTTGTTAAGGACCTGTCTTTCCTACCACACTTTGTATTTGCAAACACACTTCTGTAGCCTATTATGTTGTTACTATAATAGATAGTCCATAAATGTTTGTGAAAAAACTAGTAGAGGGGCGTTTAGCACCTGGAGTGCTGATCTCTTCCAGGCTGGTGGCCAAGTAAGATAGAGCAACAGGAAATAGGAAGTTTAACTACATTGAACTCTTTTGTAGAGACTCTCTTGCTGATAGTCCTGAGATCAATTATGGTACAGATTTCTGGAGAAGCTTAATTAAGATTTTCTGTGGAGGAGGGGGTGCACTACAGTAGAATCATCTTCTCTGCTCACAGGTTCTAGATCATGGGCTTATGAGTTTCCCATGGCTTCAGTATTAAATTACTATAAACTCAGGGGCTTAAAGCAACACACACTTACTACCTTGTGGTTCTAGGGGCCAGAAGCCTTAAAACCAAGGTGTGGGCAGGGCTGGCTCTTTCTGGCGGCTGCAGGAGGGAATGGTGTCCTTTCCTTTTCCAGCTCCTAGAGGCCACCTGCCTCCTGGGCTCATGCCCTGCCTCTGTCCCTACAGCCACACTGCAGCATCTCCCACCTCGCTGCGTCTGTGGCAGCCCCACTTTCTCCTCTCATCCTTATTGGGAACCCTGCAATTGAGTGGGGCTCGGCTAGATGATCTAGAAGAACCTCCCCCGTGATGACCCTTAACTTCATCACTCTGGAAAGCCTCTTTGGCTATGGAAGGTAACAGAGTCACAGCTCCTGGGGAACAGGACGTGGACGTCTTTGGGGCAGGGCACTATTCAGCCTGTCACAGTGGGTCCAGTGTCTTCCAATAGTGACTCACAGCATCTACTGTTCTGTGGTGGGTCATAGGGTAGGCAAGGAGAGGCTGGCTCTGAAGCCACCTGCCTTGAACCTGAGAGACTGTGTTTGAGTCTCTGCTGTAAGTCAGGGTTCTGCTGAAGGCTTCATTTGAAGAGAAAGTGAAAAACCACTGATTTAGTGCAATTCCTTTGGAATGAAGCCCAGAGAGGGAAGGTGGTTCACTCAGTAATTCACAGCTAATAACAACAAATCCAGTGCTAAACTTTGATCTCCTATCTCCCAGTCAAGTGCTCTGTCTATTGGGCCCTCTCAGGGATAAAACACCTGCCAAATGAAGAAGGGTATGTGTGTGTGTCCTCATTTATCACTGCAATAATCCTGAGCAAAAGAAGAGGGCCTTTTTCTCCCCACCTCCCCATTTATGGGAAGGAAGGCCCTTTCTTTCTGGTGAGGACAGGTGGCATTCCTGGTATACGATCAGGAAGGGACCAGAACGTCAGTGAGGTCTCACACAAGCCTCACTGCTCCATGCTCCCCTTCTCTCTGTTGTCCCCTCTTGTCCCTTCCTGGGGCCCTGCTGATTGAAATTGGTATCAGGCGAGACACTCAGTCACATTCCTGCTCTGGGGCTAATGGGGTACAGACTGTCATTAAATTAACTGTAAAAGTTTTCCATGTGGGCCAGGAGCAGTGACGCAGGGGACGTGGCAGGACACAGGGGCTGTCGTTTGCCTCCCCGAGCACCAGGAGATACAATAATTCAATCAAGGGACACAGTGCCTCCTCCAGCCTGGGCCAGCCCCAGACACGAGGCCCACCAGCCCGGCAGCCAGACGGATTCTTGAAATGGAATAATTAAATCTAAAGCGAGCTGTCAGAACCGATTTTCCCCCTTCATCCTCAGCTGGCCTTGCAGACTCTCCCCAGCATTGTCTTCGTCAGTGGCCAAGACAGTCTGGACACGACTCAAACAGCTTGCTCCAAATTGTGTTCCCTGCGCCTGGAGACACATGCTCCTGTACCATCTACCACCTGCCCGTGCTCTTTCAAGGTGCCTCTCCTGGCCTCTCTGGAGTCTCTCTGTGCATGCCTTCTGATTTCAGGGGCCTGGCAGCCATGCCCAGCGCACAGCTGAACAGGCCCACCTCAGGCCAGCGCTTACTTAGGCCCAGTGGGAACAGCTACCCTGGAGGGGTGCAGGCAGTGCCTGTGCCGGGCCCTCCAGCTAGATAGAAAAAGGTCTTTGGATCATTTCTGGTCCTCTGTGCCTGGTCCACAGTGGCGATGGGGGAGGGATGCAGGGAAGCAGGAAGTTCTCTGGGAGCTGGAAGAGCTCCGTTTCATCAGTTGCTTCCTTTGATCTCATAAATGGATACTGGGTTGGGGGCCCAAGCATTTGTCTGGGTGGAAGCCCAGGGGCAGGGAGAATGGGGCAAAGGGAGTCTGAAGGGGCGTGGGGCAGTATCCCGAAGTAGCGTCTTGGAATCAGCAAGTGCCAGCACCCTGAAGGGAGGCGGGCTGGGTGTGCTCACAGCACAGGACAGAGATGGGGAGAGGCCTAGACTTCTGTTCTTCCTTGAGCCCCTGGACGTGTAGCTCCTAGGCCCAAGCACAGTGCCTGGCACCTAGTGGCTGCTTATTAACTGTGGCTGAATGAACTAATGGGAGCAACAGGATGTGTCTAGCAAGAAATGGTAATGAGACCCCGAGCTCCTCCATGGGGGCCTGCATGGCATGGGCAAGATGGCTGGGTCTCAAAACAAAGAGTCCACCCTCCCCCGTTTAGTAGGCATTTTGGGAATTCAAGTAAACTGTCCTTCCAGGACTTTGGGCAAAGCTGAGAGAAGTGCTGGGGGTGAGGAGTATACCTGGGCACTGCCTTGGGTGTCAGAAACCCAGGGTCCAGTCTCCATTGTGTATTGTGGACAGAGCCCCTTCTCTTCCTTGGTAGAAGGAGGGCTTGGGCTAGGGGGTTCCCATGGCCCCATCCAGCTCCAACTTCTTGAGAAAAAGTAGGGATTCTAATGAAACCCAGGAGGCCAGGGAGCCCTGTTACTCGTCCTGATGGATCCAGAAAGGTAGAGAGTTCCATTTTCTTTCCAAAGACTTCCAGGCAACCAATAGTGGAGCAGCCTAGGTCTTAGGGGTGGAATCAAGAAGGAAGGTGGAAAGCTGGGCTCTGGACTCTGGAGTAGCTGGGGACTGATTCCCCAGCAGCCCAAGGAAGGAGATCCTCTGTGTAGGGACAGGACCAGGTCATCAATTGGATCTCGATGGCCCTGGTACATCCATCCCATCTCCATCTGAGACATGTTGCTGACCTTGGGTCAGGAAGAGCCATTTCAAATGCCACCGCTGCAATGACAGGGGGCACTTCTGGGGAGAGGGGCTGTCCCTGGGGAACATTAATAGGTTGCTTTGTGTCCATCATGGCCTTTAGCAGGGCTTTGATTATATAGAATCTCAGGGTTAACCCCCAACTGCTGTGCGAGAGCTGAGGGAGGGAGGGTAGCCCCAGTGGACACCTAAAGCTTTGTCCTTGGAATTGCTAAGTAACCCAGGTGACCTGCCACTTATGCATTGAACTGGGTCACCTGCAATGGCATTGTATCTTCTCCAGCTCTCTTAGGGTCTGCTTTCTTCCTTTAACACAAGTTTGGTCCATTTTTCAATCTTCGTTATGTTGTACTTCATCTGTACTCTCAACAGTATGAGTTCAATAGCTGCAGATGTCAAAGCTTAATTCTCGTGGTGTGTGCAGGCACACAAATAAGTGTGCATAGCGCATATTTAATGTGTATGCTAGAGAAAACCACGAGGCCGTCCCCGCCCATGTAAGTGCCCAGTCTCACAAGCCAGCTTCTCCAAGGACCTGGCTTATCTGCTGTGAGCCTGCTCCTCCTCTACTCTGTGTTCTCTGTCACCGAGCACAGCATAGATTCTTCTCCAAGAACCCTAGAGTCCTCTGTGACTCACACACATAATTAACCACCAAGCCTGCTGATTCTTCTGCTCAAGTGGCCCTGGGGTCCTCCTCTACTGCGTGTCTGGAGACGCAGCAGCCTCCTCGTGTTTTCTGGGCTGCTGGC
The DNA here is from genome assembly GCA_004024805.1 of Geosciurus inauris. NCBI lineage: Eukaryota > Metazoa > Chordata > Mammalia > Rodentia > Sciuridae > Geosciurus > Geosciurus inauris. The sequence goes on from PVHX01011667.1 coordinate 14,023, forward strand.
CTCTGCTCACAGATTCAACAATGGTGCTGACTCTTCCCTCTGGTCTCGGCGCCTCGGCCATTCTAAGGACCCCTGGTTTCCTGGACAGCCAGGCTCCTTTGTCCCTCTGCCTTGCTCTACTTTGCACTCTCTATCACCCTTCTTTAGCTCCTGGGTATTTCTGTAACTGAATTTGATGACTTTCCTCATCCTCTGGATTCTTCCTTACAGGCCTCCACGCTGCCTTTGGGGCCATGTGGCCCTCATTAGGGTCAGTGCCAAGCCTGCGCAGGAGCCTGTCGGCTGGCACCCCTACAGTCTACTGTCACATACTGTGGCGCAGAAAACGTGACTCCTGTGTTCCACAATCATGGTTTCTTACTCTTTGGGAGGCAGTGTCAGGGAGTGACTGACTCTGGATTTGGAGCCTGTTTGTATTGCTGTGTAAAAAACTGTCTAAACTCTCAGTGCCTCAGTTTTGCCATCTGTAAAATGGATGTGGTAATAGTGTCCATCTCCTAGAGCTGTGAGAATCACACAAGAAAACACGACAGATGAGGTGCTTGGGACGGCCTCCGGCTAGAGTAGGTACTCATTCATTACAGCCTATGATTTTCCTTCTTATTATGTTTTTGAATTCATTCCTTACAGATATATGCTCCAGAGCAGTTAGGGGGATTTCATGGCCCTTGTTCTGTCGGGCATGTTGCTTTTGAAGAGAGTGCACTTCTGCTGCTCCTGTCAGCAAGACTTGAGCAACAGCTGCTGGCTTTCTCTTGTCTTCCTGCATAGAAGGCTCCATAACTCGGAGCACAGATTGTAGAAGGTGAAAACCATGATGGACTCCATCTCTGGGATATTGGATCCTCCATCTGTCCAGGCCCACTCAGCTCTCTACTCCTAGCCCAGCAGATCTCTCTTTTCTTGAGTGTGTCCTGTGCTGCTTGGCACTGTATTTTTCTTTAATTGTTTTGTGGCTCAATGATTTATTGAGATATTAATGTATGGCTTTTTTTCTCAGTGTGATTAATATCCCTCCTCATTCTGAGATGGTGGCCAAGCCTTGCTCCCTGGCATGGCCAGGTTTTGTGTTACAAGGCATTCTGGGTCTGTGGGCAGGGCTGGGCAAGGAGATGTTGGGGCTGCCCCTCAGGGTTCAAGTTCCAGCTGTTGAAGCACTTAGTATGGTGGCAGGTGGCAATGGAGAGTCGGCAGAGCTGCCTCTGGGGTCAGGGAGGGCAGGGATGTCATCTGTTCTGTTCCTTGTTGATCCTGAATGTCCAGTACACAGAGGGGCCTGCTTTGCAGGGATCAGGGGAACCAGGAAGATCTGAGTAGTCAGAGTGGAAACCCCAGCCAAAGAGTTACCTATACTCACAGAAAAGAGGTCAAGGGGTGGTGGGACTTGGGACCCAGGAATGGTCTGCTGTAGCCCCTGGCTCTTGCAGACTGTCATTCCAGGAATGCTGGCCGGGCCTTAGATCCACCCAGTCATGCTCATTGTCATTGCAGCTTTGACTTTTGGTAGAGGTGGTAGCATGAGGACTGGAGAGGGTGACCCCCCCTAGGCTGTCAGTCAGGATCAGTGACTTGGGGGGCTCAGGGCTGTTGCCCCACAAGCCTGGATGCATAAGGAATGCCCTCATCCCTCTTTAAAATTGTAGTAACTCTGATTATACGCCTTTGACCCTGCCTGGCTGATGAGGACTGCCATCTTACCTGATGCCATTCTGACTGGGGTCCCAAGGAGTCTTGGGCTGGCCAGGCCCCTGGAGCTTCTGCTGCTGCACATGCTTGGCCCTGGGCATCCTGGGGCCCCAGCCTGCCCCTCATCTGGCAGCAGAGTGGTTATCACAGTCATTTCCCCAGAGGCCCTGCCACTCTCTGGGCTGCTTTGGATCTCCCCCCGGAACCCAGGGACCTCTGCCTTCCTCCCAGGCTTGGAGAAGTGCCTCCCCCACCAATTGCCTGCTGCTTCTGCCTCAGAGACACTTGCTTTCTCTTCTTGCCTCCCAGCTCACCAGCATTGGCTGCTCAGTAAGCCGATGCTTCCACAGAAGCCATGCAGAGAGGACTTCTGCAAGCAGTCTCTACTTCAGGCCCTGGGACCAACTTCCTGAGGGGCCACTTAGGCCCCCAGTATCTTCTTGGGGTAGAAATGGGGGTAAGCAAGAAAAATGCAGCAAGAACAAAATGCAGATTAATAACTGCATGACCTTGTTGGGCCAGGATCAGCCGTTCTGGGCATATGATAGGTGTTTCATAAATTTACTGATTATCAATTTAGCCTCCCATGGAAAAAAAAATCTGACATTATAGAAAAAGACAGACAGTAGTGTCTTTTGTTTTGGAGAGCAGAGGACCCGCATGAGTCTGAAGAATGGTTTGCAGGGATTGAGTTCAACTTGTGCCACTCAGAATAGCCCTGGAGGCCGCAGGTTAGTTAAGAAGCTCATAATGAATAGTGCATCATCATTCAGGTTCCCCAAATGGGAGATCCTTCACACGTCTCCCTCAAAACCCCCTCAGCTCCACCACTGAATTACAGTCAGCACAGTGCTGATTTAAAAGAACAGCACGGAATCATTCATCAGACAGCAGCCCAACAAGTCAGGGTTGGTTATTCCTCAGTCATTTAATAGCTAATCACATGCTGCATGATGTCAAAATGCAGCAAGGCCCCATTAAGAAGAAATCCAATTGTTTGCGAGGCATGTTAGAGAAGTTCAAGTTTGGCCTTCTTCCATTTTCAATGACTGTGTATTGAGGCTTTTGGCAAGTGAAAGACCCGGAAATAGAACTGCTGTTTTTATAACGACCCTGTTACCCTTAATGCCCATTTTCTCCCTTTACGAGCAGCAAAGTATGGAAATATTGCTATGCTCTTTGGTGCAATTTTCCTACTGTGATTTTTTTTTCCCTGTTAAAAGCCTCAAGAGAGCGCGTTTCTTTACCTACTTATTTGCCACTGTCAAAAGATAGCAAAATTCATGAAATACTCTGCTGTCAATCCCCAACAAATATGCAATTACTTCAGGCTGGTGTTTTAAGCAAAAATGGTTTTCATGGCACAAACTTCCTTCTCTTTTCAGAACAGAAGAGGGGCAGTGGGATGGCAGGGGGCTTGCTTCAAGCCTCCTGGCTTTCGTGAGGGTCTCACAGGGACACCTGTTTTAGCACGCGGTGGTGAATTTCCCCTAGCAGGACCCTAATGTGCAGCTGAATTCCCTGCTGCCTCCGGTGCCCTTTTGTGTATCCCTAGGCGAGGGGGGAGCACAAAGTCATTTCTCTTGCAGCCTTACGAAGCCCGTCATTCCAGGATATTATACCAGGATGCTGGGCAGTAAGTGACAGCAGGGCTTGAAGGGGAGGTGAAAATAGATGATCTTGTCCCCACAAGAATACAGGGAAGACATATAAAGGGAAGGAAGTGGTAATGTTCTTGAAAGATAAACAATTGATGCCTGTCACAGGTAATTGATGACTGAGATCCTGAAGGATGCAGCCATGATAAAAAATACATAGAGAAGAATGCGCCACCTCCCCCTGCCACCTCCTCCCACTATCGGGTGCTCTCCGCTTTGCAGGAATCTTTGCGGGATCAAATTAGAAGTACTGTTTGCTGAAAGGCAATATTCTCTCCTCTCAACTTGTGAAAGCAGAGCTCCTTGTCTCCCGGGGAGTCTTGGTTTAGCTTTCATCTTGATATTGAACTTAAGCCTTGTAGTTTATGATAAATGCATGCAGCCCTTCGCCCGCCTGATAAGAACAACTGCACCTACGGTGGACGCTGCCTTCAGCGGAAGGGCTAGGAGAGGACTTGGCTGATTACTTGAACTCTGGTATTAATTAACTCAGATCTCGCTCTGGTTTGAAAGGTCCTTTGTGGGATTCTTCCTAAAGCACATTTGCTGGCTTCACTGTCTTGCCTGAGTGAAGAACCACCATCGTGAACAGAATTGAATTCCTGGAGGAGGGCGGCTGCCTGCGGCTCGGCAAGGTCTAGAGAGCGATGCCAAGACCAGCAGGTGGAAGCTGCAGGGAGCTAATGTCAGTGCACTGGGGGGAGAGCTTTCAACCACAGAGAGATCCCTGAGAATAGAAATGCCGGGTGGCCTTGCAAGATGGGTAATGAGTCCCCTAATACCCGGGATGCTGTGGATGGAGCTCCATGAGCTCCTTGCAGGGCGATTTCCCACTTTGCATCACTGAGTCAGACAACCTTTACCCCCACCACCCTGCACTCCCACCCAGCATCATTACCTAAAGGCATTTTGGTGGCATGGAGACCACTTTGCTTGCCTCTGCTGCTCATGTTGGAAATACCAGGGAATTAATGCCCCCTGCCCATGTGTTCCTGCACTAGAGATTGGTGGGTACACATACTGCAGCGCCTCATCCCTTTGATATGCTAACTCTGGGGTTTTGGTCTATACTGGCCTTGAATTTTCCCAGGGGGATTAAGTGTCAGTTGCCCATGGTGGTGGTGGCTGGCTGGACACAGCTGCAGCTGTTGGGTGAAGCTTAGGTGGAAGGGACTGCCCTTCCCTGCCCCAGCCTCCCCCTTCCACATATTTGTTCTTTACCTCCCATTAACTACCTATCTGTAATTCAGAGAAGCCCCCACTAAGACAGTGAATATCTTGTTTAAGTGACAAAGGTGCCCTTGGCCTGGAGGTGGGCATATCTGGAGTGGGGCTGGTGAGCTCCCAGGCACCACATCAGGAAGGGCCTTTTCAGTTGTGATGAGAACAGAGATAATTCCCTGGTAATTTCTTGCTACTCCCACACCTTTGCCTTCACAGCAGGCTCCCCATCATCCCCATGGCTGTTGCTGTGTCCCCTATGCCTATGTCCAAGGAGGAATCCTCTGGTTAGGTTTGTAATGATCTGTCTGAGTCCACCTTGTATCCTGTGCTTCAGAGCTGAGGACCCCACGTATGGTACCACAGTCCTCTAGATACTGAGGTTAACTTCCTGTTCCTGGACACTTTTGAGTGTGGCTCCCTGCCCTTTCAGGCTCCCTTTCCCATTCCTGAGACACCTGTCAGTTCTGGCCACCTGAGTATGATACTGGGAGGTTGGAAGTTCAAAGACGCACCCTTCCGAATATTGAATTTTATTGCAGATTTAGAGGTAGAACCGTCAGGAGACTGGTCTGAATGAGTCCTGGCCTCAGTGAGATATGAATGCATTTAGATTTCATCACATTTTCTTTCTTAAGAAGTCCAGAATTCTAGTAAGTTGAAGCTATTAGTGCTGAACATGTATGAGTTCCCAAGTCCTAGTTTGAGGGTATTTTTATGATTATGAAAGTCACAGACTAGGTTGTTCCTGTGTGTTTTCATCACACGAACAGCCCTGAGTCAGCTTCTTGTTCGAGAACTGTGGGAGAAATAACTCGAGTCTCAGCTGTTAGGTGCTCTGTCAAGTTGCAGAGAGCTTTCAACTTCTGCCCAGATGTCTGGGTACATGTCTCTGGCTGTTTCTGCCTCTCTCTGTAATACCCAGAGCAGGCTCCTCCACTTCTAATACATCAGCCTGGGCACAACTGGCCTGTTTGTCTCATCATGAGTCTAAAACTCATTTAGAGAGTTTGTGACCCTTTAGGTGATGTTAAATGTCCCATCTCACTCTAAGCAGAAATAAGTTCAATTTTTCCCACTAGTAACTAGTTCTCACTCCAATATTTTGTGCTTCGTCTGTTCCAGAGATCTAAAGTATGGACTTCAACATGTCAAACACAGTTCTACTGAGGAAGACTCTTTTATTCCCACAAGGTAAGAAGGGGTTTCCTTGGGCTTCTAGTCATTTGCTCAAAGGTGCTTAGTAGCTTAGTCTCTTTTTTTTTTGGTACTGGGGATTGAACTTAGGAGCTCTTTACCACTGAGTGCATCCCCAGCCCTTTTCATTTTTTATTTTGAGGCAGGGTCTCACTAAGTAGCTGAGGCTGGCCTTGAACTTGTGATCTTCCTGCTCCTGAGTCACTGGGTTACAGGTGTGTGCCACTGAGTCCCACAGCCTAGTCATTTAGAACTATAAAAACTGTACAGAATTAAAAGGAATGCCAAAGAACATTTCTTTAAAATCCCCTTGACCTTCCCCCTTTCCAGCACTTTCCATTCTTTCATATTTCCGTTTGGCCTTTGTGTGGTCAGGCAGACCCCACACCAGGGAGGGCTCTTCCTCTTGACATTCTATTAGAGATGCTTTTCCATGTTTCTACAGAGACTTCATAGTGAATCTTTTAATGGCTACAAAATCTCAGTGTGCTGATTTGCCAAACCAGTCCCTCACTGCGGGAGATGGAAGGGGTTTCCAACCTTGAGCTCTGATAATGGGCATCTTCACAACAACAGCTGTTGCTTCCCTTGAACTGTTCCTTTGGCATGCAGTCCAGGGGGCAGGTTCTTGGGTAAGAAGGTGGACGTGTTTCTCTGGATCTTGATAAATACCTCCACACTGCTCTCCAAAGGGTGAGTCGAGGTACCCCAATGCCATCGCAGTGGGCTCTGTGTAGTCCATTAGATCCGTGAGGACAGAATACAGTCTAGGATCCAAAGCTGCCTTGTTTCAAGCCACCAAAGCCATCCCCAACCTCCTGAGGAAGAGTTAGAAATGAAGAGAACCTGACGTTGCATGCCACCCAACCAAGGCCCCGAGAGATGGTGATGGTGGTCACAGTGTACTTGGGTGTTGGGCAATGGCTTTCTCTTTCACGTGATTGATTTCACTTCATTGTTAGAACAACTCTCCAGGTTTGGTATTTATGACCCCTACTTAAAAGTGAGGAAACGAAGACTCAGGGAGGTGAAGCGACTTGGTGACATGGTTAGGAGGTGTCGAAGCCAAGATGTGTCTTTAACTGCTTGGCCATGTGTTCTGGGGACATGTCTAGAGCATCACAGTAAAGTATAAATAAGACTTAGCATGTATTAATAGGATAAAAATTGTGACATAAGGGTAACATTACAATGTGTAGATGAAGCCATCAGCCCTGGTGCATCTTGAGGACAAGGGCTGTGACGGTGGCTGGAGGTGGGGGTGAGACAGTCTGAGGGGCAGACTGAGTCAGATTTGTCTCAACCTAGAAGATTCACAGGCACACTGTTATGGTGGGTGCAGGTCAGTGGGGCTCAGCCTGCCTTAATAATGCACAGATGCTATAATACTACATGAGCACATAATGGGAAGTTGATCTAGTCTGGGGAATCAGGCTTCCTGGAAGAGGTATTGTTCAAACTGCAATTAACATTTAGATGGAGATAGTGATGGGTATGATGGAGAGATCATTCTACAAAGAGAATAGTGTGTGCAAAGGCCCTGTGACTGGGGAGTTTGGCACTTTGAGAGAAGGGTGACTGCAGCCCAGGGCAGGTAGTCTCATGTTCTCTGGTCCTCCATGGATGCTAGCTTCTATGGTAGGCAGAGCAGGGGCCACAGTATGTGCTCCCTTCTCAGAGAGGAGCTCAGATGGAACACAGGTCATTGGAGAGTATGGCAGACACAGCACACTGGCTTCCTCAGGCTTGCTGTATCCTTTTTCAGTTGTAGAAGTTGGAAAGCTGAATACCACACTTCCCAGACTCCCACGCAGCTAGGGTTCTGGCTGCGAATTAGGCTGTCAATTAGATGCAGGCATAGAGGACTTGGGAGGGGACGTGTGGCAGAGGCCTTCTTCCTGCCCCTTTAGTCTGCAGGGCGATAATAAGTGATGGTCACAGCAGTGTGCAGATTTTCTGTGGCCATGGAGCAAATCCATGGCTGTGGAGGGACAGTTGTGACAATAGCAGCAGCTGTGGTGGCTTCAGAGGCCAAAGGTCTGTGGTGTGTTTGCTCTGGGGGTCATTCCTAGAGGCGGCATGGAAGGACTCCTGGAGCCCTCCAGTAATGTGAGCATCTAACCCCCCACTTAGTCCTTTCCTGTTAAAATACTGTCTGTCAGGCTGCTGATGCTCCACGCCCCACACCTGCCGTCCCCAAAGGAAGCTCACTGGGTTTCCCTGCAGCTGTGGTTGGCAGTTCCCAGCTTCTCTCCTGAGATTCCAGAGCTGATCTTGTTCTCTGGGAGCTTTTTCCAGCACATGCCATTTGCTAAATGCGGGAGGCAGTCTAGAGGGTGTTAATGTCCTTGGGTAGCTTTCAGCCGAAACAGCATAGGATTTGCTGCTAGGTGCCTGGCTTTTCATCCTGGCAGGGCAGTTTGGGGCACATTCCATGCAATTTCTCAGAGGAGCCCCGGTGAGACAGAGGCCCAGTTGTCCACAGTGGTAACCCGCTCGCTATTGCACACATTGATTTCTCTCCCTTCCTGCCTCCCTTTCCCTACTTAACTGTCTTGAACTGCATGGGATCACCTTCAGGCAAACACTGGACCTCACCACTTGTCCCAGGGTCTGCTTTGGGGGGAACTCAAGCTAATGCAAATAAATACTTAGTGGAGGTTTCTATTTCTTTTTTCCCACTCCAAATTGGACCAGTTCAGAGAAGCATAAAAGACTAGTTTACAGACACAGGTATTGATGCTTTTTAACCAAGTCCAGCATATCCAAGGCAATCACGTTACGTTGTTTTGAATTTATATCCTCAGCCTTTCAGCCTCTTTGTAACCAGATTGGTTTCCTGATGCATTAAAATAAACCTAGAGGTGCACCTTCATAATCCATTGATATATCAAATCAAGAATCCATTCATCCACTCATCTATCCAGCTGCCAATCACTTCTCCAATCTCTGCTGTGGCCAGCACTGTGCCAGGAACTGGAGAGAGAGAAAATAAGAAGATGGACTTCCTGCCTGCAAGTTACAGTGTGATTAGACCGTAAGGCAAATGTGATTCTGTCATTTTGAGAGCTACTCTGATTTCTGCACATGATGCTATCAGCATATGGACATATAAACTCAAGACTTATGCCAACTAGTGGTCTTTTCATGTAAACATACAAATCATAACATTTCCCTCCACCCTGAAAAGGGCCTTCAATATTCAAACCGTCTCTCTATTTTATTAAAATGCCTGATATTAAGACACCGCTTCCAAGGAACTAAATTTAGTTTGAAAAACTGCTCTGAACTTTGGAGTCATTAAACGTAGTCTTTTTGTGTGTTCACATATGACAGAGAAAAATTACAGTCAGTAGCGTCTATATTGAAAATCCCGCATTAGATTGCCATCAGTTGCTAATAATACATCATAATTATTCTTATAGGGTTAAGCTTTTCTCTTTCCTCTCCCACCTGCCTTGCTGAGATAACCTCTAAGGCTGTCTGGGAGGACGGTGGGGCTGGAATTCAAAAGCTTTTGCGACAGCTGAGCTCTCTGTGTAATTCATTATATTGAAAAGATGGGGATGGGGGTTGTCAGCAAAGATAATGGCCATGCAATTTCCAGTCCACTCTCCTTGCAGCCAGATCTTGGAGGCAGCCCATGGACCAATTTCATCAAACAGACCCTGCTCATCTCTCATCCGTCTATATTGGGAAAGAGGTTTTGTCTGGCTAGAGAAGGAGCAGGCTTGTAGCAGGACCAGTGTGGGAGAACGGCAGAGGGAGGTGGCTGGGGAAACGGACCAGGGCTCGTCCTCACAGTGCTTGGTCCCCCGGTTCTTGAGGCATAGTACCAGCTGACATCAGTGCCACAGGGATTAAGCCAGTGGGCAGGCCAGAAGCAGGGGTGCCCCCCTCCCAGCCTAGGCTGCACTCTGTGCTCTCTGCGTTTTCAGCTTTGAGCCCAGTGGGAGCTCAATAAATGTTTGTTGTCTGACTGATGGAGAGGGAGATTGAGGAAGCACAGAATACAGGATTCCTGACAGCACTGAAACCCACTGTGCTCGGTTTCCATGGGGCATGAAAGTCGCATGCTTCTCCAGTTCCTGCCTAGGGAATATGATTCTCTGCAAGAAAATTCTTGCCTGGTTGCAGCACCCACATGGGACTATCTAATGAGAGAGAGAGAGCTTAGACATTTCTAGCATCAACTCTGCAGGGTTGGAGGACTTCAAGAGGCTGGGAATCCTGCATCTCTCATTACAAGCTAAACCCAAGGAAGTCCTATGTGGTCCCCAAGATGAGCATTAAACACGAAGGAGGTGGCTCCTTCTAACTGGAAAGTGGCAGATGTCACACACACCGAGTGTCCTGTGCAGGTTTTCATCCTCGTTCACACTTCAAGGCTGTTTCATTTTCTTCCCCAGCCCAGCTACCCTATTACCCTGTGGGCCCTTGGCAGATTCTCAAGGTTATGGTCATTGTGGAAACAGTGGCCCTCCCTGATTACAATGAGGAAAAGCCAACCTGAAAATTACAGAAAGCAGCACTGATGGTAAAAATTACAAGAATTATTAAATGATAAGTGTTTGAAACCTTCCTTGAGCCCAACATTTCAGAAAGAGGACCATTGGCTTGTGTGGCCAATGGCAGAGACTATTAATTGTCCCTCTACATCAAGTCTCTGCTTCTACAGTAAAGAGACCTCCAAAGTTTAAACGGGCACAAAACCACTTGGAGTAAAGACTATCTTTCCTAGTCTCTTCTATAGCCAACTGTGGCCATGTGACTGCACTCTGGCCACGAGATCTGAGCAGAAGTGATGTGTTCAATCTCTTTTGTTCTCTTTTCTTTCATTATTATTTTTTTAAAACTGAAGTACAGTCATCCCTTGGTATCCACAAGGATTAGTTCCAGGACCTCTGTGGATGGATACCAAAACTCACAGATGCTCCCATCCCTTAAATATAATGGCATAGTATTTGTATATAACCTGCCACACTCACCTCTTTACATGCTTTAAACAATTTCTAAGTGACTTTTTAGTACAATGTAAATAGTTGCTATTCTAGGTTGTTTAGAAAATAATGACAAGAAAAAAGTCTGTACATATTCAGTGCAGATGAAATTGTTTTTAGTCAAACATATGTTGTGGTACTGAAGATTGAACCCAGGGCTGTGTGCATGCTAGGAAGCACTCTACCACTGAGCTACACTCCCAGCTGCATCAGTTTTGATCCAGAGTTGGTTGAACCCAGTAGATACAGAGGGCCGGCTGCATACTTTACATACAGATTCTAGCTGTACAGGGTTAGCTATAGAGAATTTGACAAATGTCCATACCCCAGTAAAGACAAAAACCATTTCCATCGACCCAGAAAATTCCCCATATCTCCCTTTCCAATTGATCCTCTCTCCTTGCCCCAGATGAAACCAACCACTAACACATCGGTTAGATTTGTCTGTTCTTAAACGTCACAGAAATGGACTTTTATAGCACACACCCTTTTGTGCCTAGCTTCTTTCACTCAGCGCAGTGTCTGTGACAGTCATTGTGTTGCTTGAGTCTATCATTTGTTTCTTTTTCTTGCCAAGTAGTGTTCTGCTGCAGAGATGCATCCATTTCATCCATTCTCCTGTTGGCAGACAGGTGGTGTGTTTCTAGTCTAGGATTATTAGAAATAAGGCTGCTGCCAACATTCTTGTACAAGTCTTCTTGTGGAATATTTTCATTTCTCCTAGGAATGGACTTGCTGGATCAGTGGGTAAAGCTACTTTTAACTTTGTATGGAATTGCCAAAGAGTTCTTCAAAGTGGTTTTCCTCCTCCATGCTCTGCTAGCAATGTGCAAGAGTTTCAGTTGCTTCACGTCCTCGACAACATTCAGTATTGTTGGTCTTTTGAATTTTAATCATGCTAGGGGATATATTGGCAGCTTATAGGTGCATATCACAGTTTGCATCTGTATTTCCCATTGGACTGCTGACGAGTGATGCTGAGCTTTTTCATGCGTTTATTACATATTTATATTCCTTCATGAGGCTTCTAGCTGTAAAATTGGATTGCTTAAATTTTTCTGAAATCTACTTTATTAAGGCATGATTGACATATAATGAGATGCACCCTTTTCTAAACGTGGTGTCCAAGGAGTTTTCACAAATGTGAATGCTTGGATAGCACCACCTTGAACATGATGCAGACATTTCTATCATCTCAAATAGCTCTCTAGATAGCCAGCCTCATCCTTTCCACTCCTGGCCTCAGCCAGTTGGTGATCTGCTTTTGCCACTGTAGATTATTTTGCCCTTTGTAGAACCTCAACTGAATAAAATTACACATTATGTCCTCTTTTATATATGGCTTTCTCACTTGGTATATTGGTTTTCAAGTTTTTTAAAAATGTTTTTAGTTGTAGATGGATGGAATACCTTTATTTTGTTTATTCAGTTTTTAGTTGTAGATGGATGGAATACCTTTATTTTGTTTATTCAGTTTTATGTAGTGTTGGGATTGAACCCAGTGCCTCACACATACTAGGCAAGCGCTCTGCCACTGAGCTACAGCCCCAGCCCCTATTTTCAAGTTTTATCCACTTAATTTTGTGTATCGGTAAAGTTTTCATAGGTGAATAACATTTTGCTGTATGTAAGTGCTATCATTATCTATCCATTTGCTAGTTGATGGATAGCTCATCAGTTGGTGGATGGGTTCTAGTTGTGGATTATTATGAATAAAGCCTCTATAAATATTTGTATACAGTTTGGGCATATGATTTTGTTTTTCTTGTATAAAAACTTAGGACTTGGCCACCAGCATCCAATTGCAATATGCTCGTCATGCCTATTGGAAATAAAAGTGAGTTGGAATCTAGAAATAGGGAAAGAAAGTGAAGGTTTGCACAATATAGACTCATCTTCATGGAAACTTCTGTTAAGACTGCTTCTGATATGGAAAAGGCATTTATTGATAAAAAAAAAAACAAATTTGTAAAGAGTTCCAGGAGTCTTTGGCACTAATAATGAAGTCTGTGGCATTAAAGTTGATTCTCAGCTTACTGCAGCAGAGGCAGGTAATCATGGGGGCCAGGGGTTATGGGGCTGCTACTAAGTCTGATTGTACAATCCAGCTGTCCAGATGGAGCTACTCACTCTCTCATTCTTTCCTCTTCTTTCCTGCTCAGCTGAGACACAAACCTGCTTAAAATGATCTTATGTCACAGTATGCACTAATTCTTCAAATTATTGTCCAACTTTGAACAAATGGTTAATAGTAAATGAAAACAGGTTTCCAAATCTGGGAAAAAAACAACTTAGGACTTGTATTACAAGGTTGTGTGTGTACAAGAAGCTTCTATATTATTTTCCAAAATGATGGCATCATTTTACAGTCTTGGCATTGATGTTTGAGAGTTCTAATTGCTCTGTATTCTTACCAACACTTAGTATTATCACTCATTTTAATTCCAATAATGTGGTAGCATTTAAGTGTAGACTTTTTTTTGGTGCTGGGGATTGAACCCAGGGATGCTTAAACACTGAGCCACATCCCCAGTCCTCTTTTATATTTTATGTAGAAACAGAGTCTCACTGAGTTGCTTAGGGCCTTGCTAAGTTGCTGAAGCTGGCTTTGAACTTGTGATACTCCTACTTCAGCCTCCCAAGCCCCTGGGATTACAGACATGTACCACCATATCTGGCCTTTAAGTGTAGCTTTAACTTGCATTTTCCTGTGACACAATAATGTTGAGCATATTTTCATGTGCTTATTTTCCATGTATTTTATTTATAGAATGTCTGTTGAAATCTTTGCCTCTTCCTTTTTTATTAGGTTATCATCTTCTGATTGAATTATAATTTTGAAATATATTCTATATATAAATCCTTTATCAGTATATATTTTACATATAATTTTTCCACTCCATGGCTTGCTTAACAGAGTTTTTCAAAAGAGTGGAAATTTTCAAATTCAAAGAAGTTATCAATTTCCTTTTATATGGATTATGCTTTTATCTAAGCTTTATATGCTTTAGATTAAGCATATATATTTCACATTTTATCTTATACATTTTATTGGGTTTTAGATATATTTCTTAGTATTTTTGTAATGGTTTCTCTAGGTATTAAGCATATAACTTTACATCATAATAAGAGGAATATTTATCTCTTCCTATCTTTTGTGTGATTATTGTCATATTTTTATATATGTGGTAAATACTATAATGTGCCACCATAACCTACTTCACTTATGATGGGGTTATGGCCCGATAAAGCCATCCTAGTTTGAAAATATCACAAGACAAAAATGCACTTATTGTGCCCAAGCTACTGAATATCCTAGCTTGGCCTAGTCTACCTTAAATGTGCTCAGAGCACTTACATTAGTCCACAGCTGAGCAAAATCTTCTAACACAAAGTCTATTTGTAAAAAAAATTTTTTTTAGTTGTAGATGGACACAATATCTTTATTTTATTTATTTATTTTTATGTGGTGCTGAGGATCGAACCCAGTGCCTCACACATGCGAGGCAAGTGCTTTACCACTGAGCCACAATCCCAGCCCACAAAGTCTATTTTATAGTAAGTAAAATGTTGGCTATATCATGAAACTTATTCAGTACAGTACTGATAGTGGGAAAAAAAAGAATTGTTGTATGGTATTCTTTCACACCATTGTAAAACTGAAAAATTGTAAGTTGAGCCATCATAATTGCGAACCATCTATATTATTACTTTTCATTTCTATAGTTTCTATTTAAGTCTTTTATCAATTTCAAATTTTTATTTATATTTTTATGTTGGAATAATCTATCTAATCAGCCATTATATAAGATTTTCTTATAACATGCCTAACATATTTATAACAGTTGATTTAAATTTTGTGTCCATCAATTCCAACAACTAGACCATCTGTGGACCTACTTCTGTTGACTATTGATTTTCCTAACATTTAGTTACAGGTTCTTACTTCTTTCCATGCTAGTTATTTCTTTTTTATTGTGGAGACTGAAGAATAATATTTCTGGTCTATTTGTTTTCCAAAGAAACTCCTCTGTCTTGCAGATAGAGTGAGAGGCTGATCATTCAGATTCCTCCTAGAGTCTGTTGGAGCTGCAGCCTTAATTAGATGGGGTTCATCTATTATTGGTCCACCTTGACCTCATATGTTTTTCTTGTGGTAAGTATTTGAGTTGGGGAAAGGTGAAATACAGGTTTAGATATTTTGGGTTCACTTTGCATTCAACTCCTCACAGCCCAAATCCAATCCCCTTGAAGTTGAGTGGAATTAAGCGATCTCTCTCTCTTTGCCTGCCCTTACATCATGACTCCCTTCCTTGGCAACATTTTTAGCAGAAGGAGAATTATTGGTCTGAATAATTTACTTTTGCGTTTGGGGCTGTTCCAGATTCCACCCTATACTGTCTGCCTGGATACTTGGTGGTAGCCTTTATTTCATCCGTGTGGCTGAACTGGAGCTATGATTCCCAGTATTTTCTTCCTTGTGCTTCTGGGTTAGTTTAGGCCACAAGAGACATTTTGCTCAAAACTTGGAAGGCAGAAATGAAGCCACAGCTGTATTGTTTTACATTCTGAAGGTCAGAAAGGGCAGTAGGAATGCTAGTTGGTGTGGGCAGCATCTGACCCCCAGCTCCTCTAGATTCCCATAGACCTCCTTCATTTTCCCTGGGTCAAGGGTCAACTGCATGTGCACCCCTAAAACAAAGTGTGCTAGCTATTCCTGGTTTTGTACCAGGGGTCAGAGTTGTGTCTCTTAGATCAACCCTGATTGATACACAGTCTGTTAAGTCTAGATGGATTTCTTCTCATCCCTGGAAGATCTCTCCTCTCATGCCATGCTCCATGTACCCAGACCACTTCTGCACCCCTTCTCAAGTGGGGAAACTGTCATGGCCCTCTGCTCACCCAGGAAGGCTTGATTCCTTTTGGAATTCATTCATCAGGGCTCCCTTGCATCCCTCGCTCTTTGCTAGACCCATAGCAAAGCATGATTTTTATTTTGCCCATATTTTTCTTGTTATTACTGTAAGATCAAGTCTTTTTGTCCTTCTAACCCTAAACCTTAGCAAAACTCTGGAAAGCATCCTTTAATGGCACGTGTGTGCCCTTCTCTTCTCCTTTCTGAAGCTGGACACTTACATGGTGACATGCTGCCACAGCCATCTCACACCCCTGGCATCAGAGACCCCTCCCAGATGGACAGAGGGGCGAGTGGAAGATGTGAGGGGACCACCAGGCAAGCCCTGGGCTGAGGACTGCCGGAATTCTGATACATGAGACCTTGAGTGTTGAAGCCACTGATAATTTTAGTTTTCTGATTCACACAGCCAAAGCTGTTTCTGGTGGATGGAGCCCATTGGTGGGATCTTGTGGTGCTATTCAGGGTGAGTAGTGGGGAGGAGAGAGAGAGAGAGATTGGGAGTGAGCCAGACTGTCTCTACACGAGACAGTCTAGTCAGAGAGGGCTCAGGAAGTAAAGAGAATGCGGGCCAAGGCCAGCTTGGTGGCAGCAGAAGGGGGGGGGCGTATGGAGATGCTTGCCGGGTGAGTGTCATTATTTTTAGGCAGTCCTGGTATGTGCCATGCGACACAGCTTCCCTTTTGCTGCTTCCTCAAGAAAATGTCTGTATGTAGTTGTTTCTTTAAGGACTGGAATTCGGGTTTCTTTGGATCTAGGCTGTGGTGAGACAGGCCTGGAAGAGGCCCAATTTTATTTAGGTTCTAGCAAATAATTTGAAGAGCACTCTAGGATTAGGGAGAGTTTGGATACTGAGACTCAGTGTTCGCCATCTGAGTGGTCCCTGTGGCAGGAGTGGCTTCAACAACCTCTGTGTCACAGAAGATCCAATCTGGAAGCATCTGGGGCAACAGTTGATCCACATGCCCCTGTTTCAGAGAAGGCAGTGTCTGCCTTGATTGGCACTTGCACTCGCTACCATTTTCTGTTTTGGACCTGGTTATTTAGTGGTGGGACTTCCCTTCTGGGCGGCCTTGTCTCTTCTCAGCTTAGCGAGGAGCTCACAACAAACAAACTCTCTCTAGTCTAACTCTGTGTTTCCAAATTGGGAATTAGCCTTGTGAAGCTGGTGAAGACAACCCTTGGCATTTCTAGGTGTTTCATTCAATGGCCAAACTGGAAAGGAAATACTTTTACCCAACCTAGAAGAGGAAACTGAGGCCCGTGGAGGAAAACTGGTTCATCCTAAGGCAGTAGCCAACAGGGACCAGGCTGGCACCAGCAGCTGTGTCCCACACTCGGGGTCCAGGCCCTTCTCAGAGCCTGTAACTTCAAGTGGCATGACGCAGTTGGAACAATATGGCCTCAGAAGTCACACAAGATGACTTTCTATCCTGGCTTCTCTCTAAGATACTGTTGACCTGCCTCTCATTCCTTTGGGGGCTTTTCTCTCCTTGGTGGCAGCAGAGAGCAGGAACCATCACAGTGACAAATTCATACCCTGATCATGAAAACAAATGCCACCATCTAGCTCCCTTCTTGGGGTTCCCTCCCTGGTACTAATGGTCCTGGAAGTAGGTGAAATTGCTCGTCTAACTTAATGGCTCTCCAGGCGAGGTTATTTTGCACACATCTCTGTCCCTTCCACTTGCCCTGGAACAAATAGTGATGTCCGGAGATAAACTTGATTGTCACAACTCAGGAGAGTGTGGGGAGGGATGAGAGAATGCTACCAGCCTCTAGTGGGTAGAGGCCAGGGATGCTGTTAGATATCATACAGCCCACAGGGCAGCTCTCCAAATAATTGTCCAGCCCAAACTGGCAATAACCTTATAACTTCTGTGACTAAAGCAGTGAGAGCTACTTCATGTCTATGGTACCCAAAAAGTACTGAGCAGGCAGCCTCAGTACCAGTCCTTCAATTTGTAGCTTCAGTCTATCTCTGGTCTTATCCTTCACCCACAACCTAATCATTCCCTACCTTCTCCTCATTCCCATGGATAGGCCTATGAAAACTAGAACTTTCCAAGCTGTAATATGCATAGGCATCATCCAGGGATCTTGTTAATAGATTCTGGCCAGGCACAGTGGCACACACCTGATATCCCTGCAGCTCAGGGGGCTGAGGCAGGAGGATCACAAGTTTAAAGCCAGCTTCAGCAACAGGGAGGTGCTAAGCAACTCAGTAGACCCTGTCTCTAAATAAAATACAAAATAGGCCTGGGGATGTAGTTTGGTGGTTGAGTGCCCCTGAGTTCAATCCCCTGTACCCCCTCTCTCCAAAAAGGAAAATAGATTCTGATTCAGTGAGTTGAGACTAGGGCTTGAGATGCTGCATCTTGAACCAACTCCCAGGTGATGCTGGTCTGCAGACCAGACTTGGAGCAGTGGAGAATGAAGACCACATCTTGCTCCTCCCCTAACTGCTGTTTACAGTTTGCTTGTGGCTTTCCTCATGACATCGTTAGCATTCTGGGGGCAGCATGTCTTGTTTCTGGGATACCCTGGAGAGGAGGCTGAGGAGTTCAGTCTGTGCTGGCCCTTGCCCCGCTTGGCTGCCTTCCAGCTTGGCTCACCTCTGCTCGAGGTTGTGAGAATGCAAGCAAAAGCTCCAGAGATTGGATGCCGCCAGACTGGCAGGTTCCTTCTAGTTATTTTGTCAGCTTCCCCCAATCTCTCTTGAACATACTCATACATTGCACTTCCACCAACTAAGCCTAATCCATTTCTTTCCTAAAATAAAGCATACTTTAATTTTGATCAATGGTGCCCAACTCTCTCACCACACACCAGTGTCTTATAAAGGAGTCTTCCGAGGCATCCTTAGCTCCTGATCAGTTTTCCCTGTCAACCAACATGGGCAGGTTAACCTACTGGGCTTTGCTTTCCTCACGTGGAGTATGGAGCTAACACTTCCTACTTTGCCGCATGGTAGGCTTGACCTAAGGTAATGTTTACCTAGCTCACAGTAAATTATTATTATTTTTTATGTACCTGGGATTTTGTTTTAGTCAGGTGTGGCAAGATGACAGACACAAAGACAACTGCCTTGAAAGACTAGCTTAGGACTTAGAGCTCTGAAGAGGATGTGGTGATGCCACCTCTGCAGGGCCACGTGGGGAAGCAGCCAGGTCAGCCATCAGGCAGGAGTGAGGGTGAGCATGCCCCAGAGCCTTCAGGCGAGGCAAGCTGAGGGCTAGATAGTTTAAAGAATGCTGGGGGCTCTGGGCCATGGAAGTGCCTGGCCCTGGGGTGATTAGGGCAGGGGAAATATTGGTCTGGTGTGAGAGTGTTAAACAAAAGAAGAGGCTGGAGATACAGGCTTTGGACTGGTTGGTTTGTACATAAAAGATGTTTGCAGGCAAGTCATTTGCTATTTCTAGGAATTAGCCAGCCCCAGGAGGGACACTATTAGCAAGGACTCAAGATGTCAAAGCTTCCAAAAATGCAGAGGAGGAATAAATCTGGTGTCAAGCATGGCTGAGGGTCATTAGCACCCTGCCCCTTGCCGGCTCCAGAGAAAAGACAACTTATGGAAGTGTGGTGACTTCCAACCAGATGGCTGCTCTGTGTCCCTCCTCTGGAAGACTCTTCTTGCTGTCTCTTCTTTACAGAAGGTCAATGACATAAAAAAAAAAATTGTACATAACTGTGTGAATGGCGCTCCATGTGAACCCCAGTTCTGGTGTTCACAGAGAGAGGAGAAAAAGCCGAGATTCTCGCTTCCCGAAGCCGAGATACTGCCTGTGCGTTTCTATTTCATGCTGGTAGGATGAGGCTAATTTTGACTTTCTGGCAGCTTGAATTCCAAGTGAATAACCAAAAGCAGCAAGTGATAGGACTGGAACCTGCTGGTGCACTTAGAAATAAATGGAATGGGCACGGATTCCAGAGGAGAGCTGCCTTTGGCAGAGGAGGGGAAAAGGGAGGTGGGTACTGGGACCAGATTCCTCTGCACCCTGTCCCACCTTAGCACTGGGCTGCTCCTTCCTGGGATGACTCACAGTGCCACAAACAGCCTTCCGGTGTGTCCTCAAGGGATTAGTTACAATAAAGCCAGTGAAGAGCCACTTGAGGAAGATAGGGCAGTTGGGGCTAGGGAGGCAGGTATGATTTACTTGGAGCTCAACTGGGCATTCAGGGTGCTGGTTCCTTCAGCCAAGATGCCCCAGAAGAAAGTGCATCTGCATGGGTAGGATGCTCTGAGTGGTAATTAGCAAATAAACCAACTTAGTCCTGCTTCAAACTTATGGGACTTTATGGTCTTACCTGAGTGGACATCCACAGGTAGAATGTGCTTCAGGGTTGT
Organism: Geosciurus inauris; assembly: GCA_004024805.1. Taxonomy (NCBI): domain Eukaryota; kingdom Metazoa; phylum Chordata; class Mammalia; order Rodentia; family Sciuridae; genus Geosciurus; species Geosciurus inauris. The sequence goes on from PVHX01011667.1 coordinate 34,048, forward strand.
GTGACATTGAGCTTCAGGAGGTCATCAGGGACATCTGGGTCTTCTCTCTTTTCTGCCATCATTTTAGGGCTGCACGTATTTCCTCTGCAGTATTGCAGTGATCTCAATCTCTCCTCTGTGTCAGTAATTTGATTTTCAGCTGTGTCTATTTTGTTCCTTGCTTTTTCTCATCTTTTTTTTTTTTTTTTTTTGGATTTGAAATGATGTTGTTTTGGAACTCAATTTATTTCTGGAGTCTTTCCTCTTCTCTCAAACTCTGATTTTATGGGAAGTGTATTCCCATCAAGTTTCTTTCAGGATAGAAAGCATTTTGGAATTATTTTTAGATTGTATTTTCTTCCAGTCTGGTTCATCTTTTATTTATTTATTTTTGTGAGGCTGGAGATTGAGCCCAGGGCCTAGGTGAACTAGGCAAGTGCCCTACAACTGACCTACATCCCCAGCCCATCTTTATTTTTTTTCCAGTATTCTTCCTCTTTCTCCCCTCTTCCTTCCCTCCCCCTCTTCTTCCCTCTATTCTCTTTCTTTTTTCTTTTCCTTAGTTGTTTTCCTTTGCTTTTCATTGTGCTGATTCCTAGCCTGGGTGGTCCTTAGCACACTTTCTCTTGCTTTAACACAGAGTGGAAATTCTCCTTGAGGCCCTTGCCATCTTGTCTGAGTTGGTGGGAGGGCAGGCTGTTGCTTTCTATTTACCTCTTTGTAGCCTGAGGGTCCTGGAGTTGATGGAGGTTTGGGGGGACCAGCTAAAGCTGAGTGTGGCCCTTGGGGCATGGCTTAATCCTTCCCTGGGGCCCTTTTAATGCCCTGACTGGGTTTCTCTCACTCCGCTGGGAATGCCTCCTGCTTTCAGAGACTTCTGCTGGCTTCAGCTCCCAGATGCCTCTCCCAGCCTCCTCTGCCACTTGGACTTGGTCAGGTGATTACTTTTCTCTCAATGATTATTAGGCTTTTCATTTCTAGGATTTCTGACTTAAAATATCTATATTTATCTATATGTATATGTGTATGTATTTATACATAGAGGTTATATTTTCTTTCAGTCTCATTCATCTTTCATTTATTTTTGTGATGCTGGGGATTGAAACCACATATGTATATGTACGCCTACTTTGTTTCAGAGTTGGTTTTGTTTTGTTATTTTTTTGTTCTTTTTCATGGACGCTATCCCTTCAAGGATTATTAGTTTATATCTCAGGGCATTTTCAGATTGCCCTGCTATTTTTATTCTGTGTAAGCATCACTCATGGTTAATTCTGTTGTCTTTCTTAGTTTTCCTGGTTGTTTGGGGATTTTGTTCGCAGGCTCATCTTGAATGGCTTGTCTTTGTCTCTTTTCCTCTCCGCTCTTATTTTTCTCTGACAAGTTACTTTCCTTTGCCCCGCTGGAGGCCCAGTTCAAATCCAGGTCTGATGGTAAAAGGTTAGGTTTTATGGTGGACAGGGAGAGCTATCACAGTCCCTGCCACCAACCCAGCAGGTGGCTTGGCCCAGATGTTGCAAGAGAAACCTGTCTGCTTCCTCTGTTCATATAAATTATAGCCCCAGCAGAGGTCAGTGGCAGATTTTTTTCCTTCTGCCACAGCCCTAGCTTAACTCAATGAGCCTAGGTTCCATTTCCTGTCCCAAATGGAGCATTTTTGGTTCTTAGTATCCCAGAAATTAATCTCCTGGCCATCTCTGCCACCTTCTGGACCTGCAGTCATAAAGGCCCAACCTTCAGACCACTTAATGATTTATTTTCTAGGGTTTGGTTCATGGAGACACCTGTTTGTAACAAAGATGTGTCTTTAAATTTTTTTATTTCTATTGTATTTGCTGTTGGTTTGGGTTTTCAGCTGGGGTATGAGATTCAGTTTAAGTACTCGAATCATGTCTTGCCTGGATTCTATAATAACACAACATAACATAACATAACATAACATAGCATAACAGAAATGGGGGAGGTGGTAGTTATCCAGAGGAATTCTTGGCTACCAAAAATTATATCCTGATGCAGCCATATGTGCCGGGGGCAGTAAAGAAATGACAGATAGACCATTGGCCAAGGATGGAAGAATCCTGCGTCTGATTTCCTGTGGCTCCTTCTGCCTGCTCACTTGCTGTGAGACTTTGGACAGATGACTTAGCCTCCAAGGTTGTTACTGCCCTCGCTTGTAAAATGGGATGTTGGACTACTTAACCTCCTAGGTCCTTGTCTGCCCTAAAGTTCCAGGCGGCCACAGGCAGGTTGTTAAACAGTGTTTGTTCTCTGAGATAGTCGGGAGGGCTGCTTGAGAATATTTGTTCAGTTCAGGCAAATGGTAAATGTGTCGGCCAATCTAATGAAATGAGTACATTTTTGCTCTAAATGTCATGGATGTTTATTATCAGATTAGACTACAGCAGGCCTAATTTTAGCTCTTCCAATTCAAGTGGAGCAATGAAGATTAAATGTTAGGCATAATTAAAGATGCAGATGTAGTTATATTGAATTATAAACCTCATTAAGGGCAACGTCCCAGGAAGGCCCCTGAGACCAGTTACAAAGGACTTCCAGTCCCAATGCTGCAGTTATTAAAATATTACAAAGTAAATCTCACTCCAGAAAATATTATGACTTGGATGGAAGGACTTTTAAAAAACATGATTGGAGCTGGTTTCATGGGTAATTTCCTTGCTGTGTTTGAAGGGGGACTTTTTCCTTGTCATCTGCACAGAAAGCCTCCTGGGGCTTGGTGTCCATCCTCTGCTCCAGGTCATAGGATCCAGTCTCCTGGATCCAGTGGGACCAGCAACCTCAAGGTCAGATTCTATCCCTGGAGTGAACAGCAGGGGGAGCTGGGGGAGAGGGGAGAGGTTTTCTAAGGACTAGAAGGCCAAGTTTTCATACACACGGAGAGAAATTTATTTGATGACATTTCCATTTTTTTCTGTCTGTAAAGATAGTATTTTGTCATTTAAAAAATTCAAACAATGCAGAACAGACTAAAGAAATTTAAAAATCCAGCTACTCCAAGGTAATCAGTGTTAATATTTAGGTGATCTTCCTTCCAAATTTCACAAGGTAGATTATAACTTTAAACAGTTTTTCAGTCTATTTTAAAAATTTTACATGAAGTGGATATTATTCCACATCAATAAATACTGATAAACATCGCCCTTTTTAATGACTGACATTCCATCATGTGGGATTAATTTTTAAAAAACGAATCCTTCATTATTGAGCATTATTGAATTGTCTCAGAAACAATTCTTTCTAAACTATTGTAACAATGCTTTAAAGAAAGTCTTTATTCACCTATTTGCCCATTTTTGTGATTGGCTCCATAGAATGAGTTCCTAGAAAAGGATTAGGCAGTGTCAGCTACCTATTTATACAATAATGCTGTGTAACAAACGCTCCCCAATGTAATAGCTTAAAACAGTGGGTATTTATTCAGCTCACAAGTCTGTAGTTGGCAAGTTAGGCTAGGCTCAACTGGGCTGTTCTTGTGGGCTGGGCTGGGTTCACTCCAAGTCTGTGATGAGTGACCTCACATGGTCTTGGCTGGGACAACTAGGGTGGCTTGATTTTGCTCCAGGGCCATGCATGTTCCCAGTCAAAAGCAGAAGAAAGGAAGGAGAAACATGCAGGGGCTTTTCAAATCTCTGCCAGAGTTAACTCTGATAAGATCCCAAAGCAAGTCATGTGGCTAAATTCAAAATCAAGGGTGAAGAAAAGAAGAACTACAGTCACATTTCATAAGGCGTGGGTGAAGACTTGCGGGTCCTTCAGGTAATCACCCTCCCGTAGGCAGCCAAAGCAAACGTGCCTTTAACACCTTTACACATATGTACAAACCAGCAGATGGGACTGGTGTGTCACCATGCCACCAACCATGCACGAGCTTATCTTTGTGGGGCTTTCAGCTGATGGGTCCCAGTTCTGCTTCCCAATAGTGAAGCTCAGGGGGCCCATCTCTTTCCTCAGTTCCTGTGAACATGTCAGGCTGGGAAGAGGTGAGGACACGTGCTTCTTCCAGCTCCCTGGGGCTTTTCTGTTGTGAATGCTCTCTGTCCCCAGCCCTTCCTATGTCTCGCTACCATGCATCCAACTCCTGCACATTTTGAAGGCCCAGCCCACTCCCCTCTGCAAGTGCCATGATTTTGTTTTCCTGGGACTCTAAAGCAGGTGGGGTGACCAGCTTGTCCCAGTTTGCCCATACCTGTACTGGATTTAAAATGTAAAGGCTTGTATCTTGGGAACCCCATCCGTCCCTGCAAACCCAACCAGTTGGCCACCATAGGAGAGGGGGTTGGCAAACTTTAAAGGGTCAGATTATAAATATTTTGGGCTCTGTGGGTCTTATGGTCCCCATCACAACCAGTCAACTCAGCCAAAGCAGTGTGAGAAAAGCCCCTAGACAGCAAAGAGCGATTGGCTGTGGTCATGTGCCCTATCTTTACTTACCAAGATAGGCAATGGATTGGTTTTGTTCCCTGCGCTATAATTTTCTGACTCTTCTCTGGAGCTTAACATTTAAATATGCAATTTAACCCTATGCTATGTTTTTTTCTTATGTTGTTTCACGTGGATTAGTCTTGATATTTTGGTTGGAATCTAAGGGAACTTTAATATCCCGACATGACTCTCAGCTGTGAGAACTTGGGCAAGTTACTTAACCTCTCTGGCCTTGGTTTCCTCATCTGTTAGATGGGGATAATAGTGGAACCAACCCCATACGTATCTGTGAAGATTAAATGAGTCCATCTTTGTGCAGCACACGGCACAGAGGGAAGGCTCCATAAGCGTTAGTTACTGTCACCGTTATGATTATTGTCATGGCCTCTGGTGTGACTTCTGTAGGTAGCACAGTTCTGGTTACAGGACCATAAGGTTAGATGATGTCAAAGTGGGAGGACATCTTTAAGGTTATGTGTAATTCAACACTCTTATTTCAGACAGGAGCATAGGGGACTTACTCCCATAGTCAGGAGGGCTGGGTGCTGCAGATCACTACCAACAGCGCCCCCTGGGGCTGCCCACCCTCGTTTCTGTGGCTACCAGTCCCCTCCTTCACCCTGCTGAGAGGTCAAGTCTCAGGGTTGGCTGTCCTCAGAGGAGGCTCGGCTTCATATTCCCTCTCGTGGTCTCATCCTCCCTGCCTGGGCTCTGTGGGTGAGTCTCAGGAAAGGACCAGCTTGAGGCTATAACTGGGAGGTCCCGAACAGGCACCACGGACCGTGGTCAGAGCTTAGGAGTGGGTGCGCAGGGTGCTGGCTTGCCTAGTGCTGGGGCTTGGTGTTTGGGGCCTGGGTAGGCATGTGGCTCAGGCAAGCCATGCAGGGCTCCTCCCTTGGGGAGGGAGGGAGAGAGGGAAACCTCATGGGCTGGTCCAGGGACCTCCTGGGCAGGACCCCACGTCTCATCTGGAAACCTCTCTGGTCTCAAGGATGGCTCAGCTTTGATCTGGGAAATGAAAGGCCGGGCTGCCAGTCCCCACTGCCAGCTTCTGCGGCGGGTGTGGGACTCGCAGATCCCGCGGCTGAAGCTCACTTCGTTTCCCGGTAATTAAACAAGCGGAGATCAAAGCCGACAAATCTCCCCATCTCTCAGCAGAGTGGAGGAAGGTAAATATTTCCAGCAACAGTCCTCCCGCCCCCTCCCCACTTCTCATTAAAAGTAACACGTGAAATGTCTTCTCCTTACTTTGAAGAATATGGATGAGTTCAAGGTCATTCCAGAGATGTCTGGTTGGACTACCTTGCTTATTCCACACCCATTTTTATCTTCTGTAGGTTGGGCTAAGTAAGGGGATTGCAGCATCTAAATCACATCAACCAGAAGACAAAGGGAAGGAAAAGAAAGACACCCGGATGGCCCTCCTGCACCATTGTCTCGATTGAGCTCTTCTCTTGGCTGGGCAGGTGAACAGGCTTTGAGGCCCAGGTCTGAAAAGACTCTTGGGGTCCCATGCATGGAATCTCAGGCAGGTGGCCCCATGCTCACTTGGCTGTGATCCTGAAATTGCCTTTGGAGACCTGCTGTGTTCTTTGAAAGGGATGGCGCACCCAGGAACTCAGCCTCAAGGCTGTTGGAGGGGAGCAGGACTGTCGCATCCCGGGCTCAAGGTCAGAGGCTACAAACGCCTGCTTGGTGCAGGAAGTGGGATCTTTTTAGTGTAAACGGCAGCCCCCACTCAAGCTATCACAAGTGAAGGGCAGGTGGCTACATAAAGACACTGTGGGGACTGCTGGGAATCTCAACAGGAGTTCAAGCTCTGCTGGGTGCCCAGAGTCCTTGGAGCCGTGGGGGAGCCATGTGGTCAGGAGGCAGGCAGCATCTCTCCTGTGCCCCTTGCTGCCCTCTCTCTCCTCCTTGACTGTGGCTTGGCTCTTATGTTCTTAATGCCTCCTCCTGACTTGTGCCTGCTCGCCCCCTCCAGGGCTGCTGGGAATCCATGAATCCATGCTCCCTCAGGTGTCCCTGCCCTGCTCTCACGCCTTAACTCCCATCCTCTTGAGTCAGGCTACTGACATCATAGGTTCTGGCTGGCTGTGGTGTTCCAGGGCCCACCTTTGATCCAATTAGCCAAAAATGTGGGGCCTCCTTCCCAGAGTCATGAGGTAAAAAATGTCAGCTCCAACCCCTCCCCCAATTGCCTGCAAAATTCCCTTATGAGGGACTCAGGTTATGCTCGGCTGTGACCAACAGTGGGTGGTTTGGGTGTGGGAGGCTGACAGGTTGGGTTGGACCCTTTGTATTAGCTGGGTGGTTTTTTTTTTTGAGACATAATTCATATATCATAAAATTTGCCCTTTTAAAGTACACAATTCAGTAGTTTTTAGTATATGCACAAGGTTTTGCAACTATCACCACTATCTAATTCCAGAACATTTCATCATCCCTGAAAAGAAACTCTATGCCTGCTAGCAGGCATTTCCCATTCCCCTCTCTTCGGCCTAAGCCACTGATGATGTACTTTGTGTTTCTACGGGGACAGAAATGTCTATCCTGAACATTTTATGTCAGTGAAATCATTGTGGAATTTTGTGTCTGTCTTTCACTTGGCGTAATGTTTGCAAGGTTCAACCATATTATAATATGAATCAGTTTTCATTCTTTTTTGTTGCATAATATTCCATTTTATGGATATACCACATTTTCTTTATTCTTCCATCTCTTGATGGGCGTTTGTGTTGTTCCTACTTTTTGGCTCTACGTAATGTTGCTATGAACATTTTTGAACACATTTTTGATTCTCTTGCCTATGTACCTTGGAATGGAATTCCTGAGTCCTAGGAAAATTCTATGTTTATTTTTTTGAGGAATTGCCAGATATTTTTCCCAAGTGGCTGCACCATTTTTACAGTCCCACCAGTTATGTGGCAGCATTTCATTTTTTCCACATCCTGACCAACACTTACCATCTTTCAGGTTCTAACCATCCTAGTGAGTGCAAAGTGGTATTTCTTTGTAGTTTTGATTAGCATTTCCCTAATGACCAACAAGTTGACCATCTTTTATGTGCTTATTGGCCATTTGATATCTTTTTCAGGGAAATGTCTATTCAAATCTTTGCCCATTTGAAGCAAATGAGTTGTCCTGTATTGTTGATATATTAGCAGTTTGACTTTGGAGTAGTTGTTCCTTCTCTCTGGGACTTAACTTTCTCAACTTGATAGTAGGAATACCTACCTCACCAGGTGGTCAGGAGGAATTGTATGAGGTGGTGCCTAACCCAGTGCCCCATTTATGCAAGAAGCCCCCAAACTTATGATTATTGTGCTGTTGTAATGACTGGCTGATTTTCTTGATGGCATAATCTCTCCTCACCAAGAACCTTATTTTGGCGGGGTGGGTGGGTGAATCTAAAAGCCTAGAGTAGGGGTGGAGAATAAGGAACATATTTCAGTTACAGTAGATAGCTGATGCCTTTTTTGCTTAATAGAGTTTCAGGTGAAATCCACAGAGCTGAGGATAGTAGGACAATTTGGGCAATGGCAAAAGGGGAGAAAATGGCTAGTGCCCTGGGAGGGTATTGGCAGGGAACAGAATTTTTGAAAGTGATTTTCATGAAGCATCCCTTTATGGTAAATTGATATAAAGTGTCTTCCTGTCAAAACGTTAGTAAAACCTACATCTCACGAAGCGTGGTAGGAAGGGATCTTTTTTCGAGCGAATTCACAAAGTGTTGCTGGTGCTGTGGGGTGGGGATGGGGTCCTCGTTGTTCCTGGCATTGCACTGTGCTCAGCGTACATTGTGAGGCCATGAAGGGCAAGGTCAAGGCTCTTTTCTCTGCTAAAAGGGCTGTTTGATGTGGGCCAGCCTGGCCCCATCTCCTCCAGGATTCACAGGATGAGTATTCAAGGCAGAGAGCCCTCTGTGTCCCGCTGGCTGTGCAGCTTCAGGATCTGGCCCCAGCCCTGGCCTTGGCTGTGGGCGTGGAGGTTCATTCATGTGCAGAGGGACTGGAAGCTGGGTCCGCAACTGGTGCAGCTTCTTGGTGAATGTTCTGGCAGCGCCATTGCCCTAAGGTTCCCAGTCTTTCCAGGCTCTAGGAGGGATGAGGCTCATTTGAGCTGGGCACTACCTGCATGACCCCTGTGGACTGCCACAGATGCTCCCACCTGCATGGTACCAGGGAGTGGTATTAGGAGCTGGGACCTTTGCGAAGTGATTACGTCTTGGGCTGCAGCCTTCTTGAGTGGATTAGTGCCCTTATGAAAGACCCCAGAGGATGCTGTCCCCTTCCTCCACCCCATGAGGATTCAAGGAGTCTGTGACCTGGAAGAGGGCCCTTGCCTGCTGGCACCCTGATCTGGGACCTCCAGCCTCCAGAACTGTGAGAGATACATTTTAGTCTTTTACAAGCCACCCAGACTATGGCCATTTGCTCCAGCAGCCTGCAGTGGCTCAGACAGCACCTCCAGAGCCTGAAGTGAAACCTGCCCCACCCCCACCTTCCTCACCTTCCTTCTTCACCTCAACATGGGGGTCCAGCTCAGTGCCAGGCTCATCCATGCTGGGCATTCGTGGTGCTGGCAGGAGTGCAGATGCCACCTACAGGATTCTCAGAGGACAAACTTTCCCTTTCCAAACACCAGAGCGAACGACTTGTGTAGTCAGTTAACAGATTCAGTGCCCAGCGTGCTACTCGCACTGAGCTGGGCGTTTTCTGAAAGAAGTTCATCTCGTGGGAGGAACAACATGCCAACGACGCCAAGGTTATGACAGAATGAAATTGATGTTCCACTACAGTGAGACAGAACCTGCTCTGGGTGGAGAGGGCAGCGTGTTATGACTGGGTACCAAAGGAAGTCTGCAGGGAGCAGGTGCTCCTGGCAGAGGGACCGGCAGGAGCAAAAGCACAGCAGGTGTGGAGCCGGAGGGGACAGCGTGTGGACAGATGACTGGCAGGAGGAGGAAGAGCTGGATGGGCCTTTGGTGGGGGGCCCCAAGTTGTGGATTTTATTCTGGAGGTAAAGAGGAGCTCAGGGTAGGTTTTCAACAGGGCTATAGCATTTTCTTTCTTTTTAGAAAGAAAGAGAAACAGAGGGAAAGAGCTGGGGAAAGGGAGAGGCCAAGAACAGAGAGGTTAGTGGGATGGTCCAGAGGGAGATGGAAGGGCTGAGTGAGGGTGGAATGGAGGGTGGGCATGGACAGGGTGTGGAGCAGGCTGGTTAGACTGGGCCCCTGGGGGCATCTCTTGTGCTGGTGTTTCCTGCATGAGCTTTGGGGCTCCCAGCAGGGGCTGGCTGATCATCCCTCCCCCTTCCCTGGTCAGCTTTCTGCCAGGAGGCCCCTCCCACGCGGAGCCACAGGAAGATAGAGCAACTATCTGTAGCTCCATTCTGTGAGCATTGGCCTTCCAGGACAGGGATGTGGTGACCTTGAATGTTCTGAGTTGGAACCAGAAGGATGGGAAAGGAGAGAAGTTCTCAATTTTTTCCCCTTTATCTAGAGAACAGCTTATCCTGGAGGCCTGAGGGTTTGTTAAGGGCTCTGTCTCCTAGGATCACCAACAGAAGTCTGGGGTGGAAGATGGCCCAGAACCTGTACTTGCAGCAGTGATCCTGATGCCCCGCCAAAGGTTGAGCACAATTGGTTTGGGCAGTTTTTACTCAGAAAATGAAAGGAGCTCTGTTCTGTGACCCCTGAGCTTTGCTCAGGATCAAGTAGCCAAATACACCAGGGTTGAAGTGATCTTAAACAAAAGCAGCCACTGTCTCTTCTTTCCACAGGGAACTGCCAAGTTGAATATCTAGGAAAAGTCCTTCCAAGTTTGTGTAAGAATCGTTTACCTTTTTGTAAGTTATGAGCCACCTCTAGCAGCCATCATCCTATGAGTTCAACTTCCTTAGATTTGACATGTAAGCGGCCTCATGCGGGTTTTGCCTTTCTGTGCTTGGCTTATTTCACTTAGCATAATGTCCTCCAGGCTCATCTGTGTTTTGGAAAATGACAGATTGTCCTCCTTTTAAGGAGTAGTATTCCATTGTGTACCTATATCACATTTTCTTTATCTATTCATACATGGATGGACACCTAGGTTACTTCTTTGTTTAGCTGTTGTGAAAGATGCTGCAATGAACAAGGGGGTTCTGATATCTTTTCAGTGTACCTGACTTCAATTTCTTTGGCTATATACCCAGAAGTGGGCTTAATGGTCATCTGGTAATAGTCTCTTGAGTTTTCGAAGGAGCCTCCGTATTGTCTTCCATAATGGCCACATTAATGTGCATTCCATCAGGGGTGCACCAGAGTTCCCTTTTGTGTACGCCTTCTTAACACTTGCCTTTTGTCTTTTTGATGATAGTCTTTCTAATAGGTGTGGGGTGATATTGCGTTGTGATTTTAATTTGCATCTCCCTGATGATCAATGATGATGAGCCTTTTTTTTTCACACATCTGTTGGCAATTTGCTTGTCTTCTTTTAAGAAGTGTTTGGGTTCTTTCCCCATATTATTTTGAAGCAGATACCTAATATCCTGTTTTATTTCAAAATATTTCAGAATGCATCTGAGATAAGGTTACAGCAGATAAGGACTCTAAAAGCATGTCAATAGCTGGGTGTGGTCATGCACGCCTGTAATTCCAGTGGCTCAGGAGGCTAAGGCAGGAGGATCAAGAGTTCAACGCCAGCCTCAGCAACAGTAAGGCGATAAGCAACTTAGTCAGACCCTGTCTCTAAATAAAATACAAAATAGGGCCAGGGATGTGGCTCAGTGGTTGAGTACCCCTGAGTTCAATTCCTGGTACCTCTTGCCAAAAAAAAAAGCACATGTTAATAATTGTATTATTATCCCTAAAAGTAATTAATAATGACTTCATATCATCAAATATCAAGTTAGTGTTCAGATTTCCAGTTGTTTCATAGATATCACACTTTTTAACAGTTTTTAAAATTTGAATCAGGATCCACAAAATGTCTGTATATTGTGACTGGGTGATTTGTCTCTCAAGTTTCTGTTTATTCTGAGCTCCCCCCCACTGCAGTTCAGTTGTGGAAGAAACCAGGTTGTTTGTCCCCTGGGGCTTCCTGGGCTTTGTGGTTGCATCCCCTTTTGGTGTCCTTTAATGTACTTCTCAGTCTGTTGTCTTTCCTATAAATTGGTAGACGAATCTAGAAGCTTAGCCAGATTCAGGTTCATTTTTTTCTAACAAAAGAAAAATCAATACTGCTTCATTCAACCACAAGAACTTTGCTAGATTTCTTCTATCTTTACATATATCTCTTTTCTCCCATGCCAAGGATCTGAGATGATATAATTAGAAAGTCATGAAACCATTCTGCTTTCCAATCTCACAGTATACATAGGTAAGTCCAGTAATGTATGTGCGATCGCTTGGGTATTAGGGAGCAGCGAGCCAGACCCAGGCACAACCACCTCCCTCTTACAGCCTCTGCTCCCTGGACGGTCCTGCCATGCATCCATAGGAGTTGGCTGGGAAACCAACCAGTACAGACAACAGACACCACTCTCTTCCCCCCAAAACGTCTGTCTCCTTGGCCAATAACTTCCTCCTAGATTCCCTCTCCTCTAGGCTGGGGTCCTCTCCAGGGGCAATGTGGCCTTCCTGCAAACGCAGGTCTAGCAGAACCACTCCTCAGTTCCCAGACACAGGCCTGCCCACATGGATCTGAGGGGGACTCCAGTTGCTTTTATATTACCCACTCCCCAATCTAGCTTTTCTCTAGTTCAAGGCCAGGGCCATCTACTTCCTCATCCCCAGCGAGTCTTGACCTCAAAGCTCATCCTGGTTTGATTTGAAGACGGATTGCATAGGAGTATTTCAGGATGTTGAGGGTCTTAGCACTGTAGCAAAACCAAACCAGCACAGGAGTCAGGGTTAGCCAATTTGATTGCCAGACCCTGCTCTGCCTTGGTAGCCTTGCAAGCTTTGATTTTCTCTACAGTAAAATGGGATTCTTGCATGTAAATGGTGGGATGATCATAATATCTCCTCACAGGGGGATTGTGAGGATACAATGAGATCATATATAGGGAGAGGGCTGTGGCTTGAATACCTTGACCAGACCTCTACATCTGCAACAGAGGGGTGGTTGCTGAAGGGGTCCTGGTTCCAGGTATCATTTGTTGCCAGTGGCAAATCAGGACCAGAGCATCTGGCTGGCAAAGGCTGTCAGGAATTTATTTTGTCTCCAACTGCCTGGGTAACCCAGCTGCCTGCATAGTCCCCTGAGCTGTGGGTGTGCTGAGATAATTGCTCAAGTACTTTGTTAAAAGACAAAAGCTCTCCACATTTCCATTAACCCCCTGCATGGGGCAGTTCCAGCCCAGTGCTCCAGGTACCATTTACAGTTCGATTTCACAGTTGTGATGGACGGAAATACCTGCAAGTGGCTTCCGCTTCTCTTCAGGAGCCACATACATTCACCAACAACCAGGATTCATCTTTCATCTTTCTGGTTAATCATCCCCTCCTCCTGATCACCGCCTCCTCCTCTTCAACTAAGAGAACTGCAAGTTTGAATTTCAAATGTCCTAAGAAGTGCTTTCATCCACAGTGGGGACTGATGAGTTAATTTCTTAGGAGATAACTGGAGCACACAGGAGCTCTTAAAATTCCCTGCCCCCAAAGCCAACATCACAAAGAATAGCACAGTAGCACATAAATCTACTACTTGAATATGTTTACCTAATCACATTGGAATTCTCTTTGAACTTGACCTCAGGGGATAGAGATTATAGAACTGGCTGGTAGCTAAAATAATCCACTGAAAAAGAGTTCAGTGTCACGAGAACTTGGGGATAGAATGTAGAAGGGGCTGTTTGTAAAAGGCATTAAGCCAGGGTGACTTGTGAAGGTTCAATAGGCTTACCCAGGGCTAGGCGTCACCCTGCCTTACTTCCTGTGGCTGTAAACTGACTGTGAGGATAGGATTTTCCTAGAAAATAAGTACTTGCCCAGACCTGGAATTTCCATATGGTTTGCCAATTAGGTGTCTGATCTCCCTCCGGGAGGGGCAGCGGTCAGTGGGGGCTTTGGGGTGAGGCTTGTGAAGGTAGGGTGGTGGAGTGGGTAGCGTGCACTCTGTCTTCAGGTCAGAGAATGCAAATCTCAGAATCAAGGAAGTCAGGGTTGGGCAGCCCGAAGGGCAACAGAGGAGCAAGGGCGAAGTCAAGTGAGGGGTCTAAGATCATCACTGCCACAGGGCCCCAGTCATCCCCGCCCACGCCCCCTGCTCAATGCTGTTACTTGCTTGACCTGTGGATGGATTGATGTCAGTACATCATGGCTTGTGGGTCAAATATGGCCTGGTGCCTGTTTTTGTACAGCTAGTGAGCTAGGAATGATATTTCATATTTTTAAATGGCTGGGGAAACATTTTTTTAAAAAAGTTTTGTGACCTGTAAAACATAGAAATTTTAATTTTCAGTGTCTGTGAAGTTTTGTTGGAATATAGCTGTTTTCACTCATTTACACAGCGCCTAAGGTTGCTTTTGAGCAAAGGCTGGACCGTTTGCTATCTAGCCCATTACAGAAAATTTTGCTGACCTATGAATTGGCATCATTTAGAAACAAAGATTTGAGAAATTTGGGTTCTGGATGGAACTAGGATTGAGTGAAACCAGCTGGTCTCAGTTCGGGTCAATCGCCTGATCTGCGAAATGAACATATTAACATCACCCATCTCCTACCATGGCTGCCTCTGAAGACCCCACTGATGGAGGGTTCATGGTATTTCATGGGAGTTGCACTTGGCAGAGGCCACCAAAATTAGCTGGAGAAGATTTTCAGACCTGGGTCACCGTCAGACCCACTTGCTGGGCTCTTGGAAATAGGAACCTTGGATGAAGCTGATTCTGGGGGTCAGGGGTGAGGCTGGGAGTCTGTCTTGTCATTGGGCCACTCTGTGATGCAGACCTCTGCCTGGTGGGGAGCTGCGATCTGGCCCCCACACCTCAGGGCTTTAGTGGGTCCATCCTTCAGGATCTGTCTTCAATGGTACCTCTGCCAGCACCCCATCTTTTTGAGATCGTGTGGCCCCATGTTCCTCCTTTTGTCACTACACTGAGCTCAGTGTGACCTTCAGTTTTTGAACACCGTTCTTTGCCCCTCAAGGCTAGGAGCTTTATAAGGCCAGGTTTGGGGTGCACTTCGGTCTCCCCACCGAAGCCCTAGACTAAGCCCGACCCGGTTTCCACACCAGCCCACATCAGGGAGCTGTGCCATAGTGGCCAGGATGGCTGCTGGAGTCAGAGGCACGGCATTGCCTCCACATAGCTCCTTCTTAGCTGAGGACATTCAGGCAAACCCTTTAACAGCAGCTCTGTCCCCCATCCCCTCCCTGAGACACGCCAGCCTCAATGCCCTCCTCTACACAACACGGTGCTCAATATCTGACCAGGTCTCTTCATCCCATATGGTGGTCTTGGGGGTCCAAAGAGACTATGATCACAGAGAATCTATGAATGGAGGAGGCCATGCAGGTGGGGACAGGCTCCCCAATGCTCCCTATGTGTGTTCCTGCTGGCCTGGAGCCAGGCATGTGCCTGCACCCTATGCTCTGGACCTTTGGTCTGTCCTTCCAAGCTGCCTCCCAAGGCTGTTGACTCTCTCTGGATAAAGGGCTGATCCCGAGCCTCGTCCTCCCCAGCCTCAGCTTTTGCTCCTGCTCCCTTGCGACCTCCTTTCTGTTTTGGGATTGTTGTGCCTGAGTGTTCATGACCCGCCACGCCCAATTTGTCAACTGGAACTCAATCCCCAGTGTGGTGCAGAGCGGGCTTTGTGGGTGAATAAGTCCCGAGGGTGAGATCTTATGGCCCCATGTTCCTCCTTGTGTCACTCTGGAATAGCACGGGCAGCGGTGCCTTTGTAAGAGGTCCAGGGCACGAGCTCGCTCGCTTTCCACCACTGAGATGGGAGAAGGCAGAAGGCTGCCACCTGGAAGAGGCACCCTGGCACCCTGGTCTTGGACTTCCAGCCTCCAGGACTGTGAGAAATAAGTTCCTGTTGTTTATAAGCCTTACAGTCTATGGAGATTTGAAAGAGCAGCCTGAACTGAGAGGGGCTTCACACATGCAGCTCTATCTGATGCTTAGATGGCTCTTCCTTCCCCTGCCAGCCCGGCTGCTCCGCTTCTCTCTAAGGCCCCAGCTCCAGCATTGTCATTTTTTCAAGGAAGCCTTCCTTAGTCTTAATTGGACTGCGTTTACTCATATTCTTTATAGCACCTAAAACAAATTTAATTGTGGAGAGTGTGTGTGTGTTTACTTGTCTGCCCTACAAGACTACAAACTTCATGAAAGTAGGGATCATGCTTCTCCCTACTTTTCTATAGCTGCATTCCCAGCACAGTGCCTGGGATATAATAGCTGCTCGATAAATATTCTCTGAATGAATGGTGGGATAGATGGTTAACTGGATTACTAGACAGACAGAGGTTGAGATGGATGGGGCAGACTATGGTGGATGGAAAGATAGATGAGATGGAGAGGAGAACAAGTAATTAGATAATGGCTTCATTTTCCTCATTGTGGTCATGGTTTTCTGCTTTGCGGTGTGCTTTACAATCTTTATTTGGATGTCAGATGTTGTGAATTTTATCTTGTTAGATGTTGGATATTTTTAAATTCTTGAACTCCTTGGGAGAAAGTTAAATCATCATTTGACCCTTTTGGGTCTTGCTTTTAGGATTAGACAGGCAGGAAGAGAACAGTGCTCCGTTTGGGCTTAATTATTCCCCACTACTGAGGCAAGACCTCCCTGAATATCCAGTGCCCTGGAATTCTGAGGCTTCCCAGTCTGGCTGGTGGGAACAGCCAGTGTTCCCAGCTCTTCTTCTGGGTGGTTCTTTTCCTGGCCTTGGGTAGCCTATCTAGGCATGTGCTGATCAGTTCTCTGCTAAATACCTGAAGTCAATGCTCTAGAGGTCTCTGAATGTCTCTCTGCACAGCTTTCCCCCCAGTATTTTGTCCTTTAATCTCTAGTCACCTGGGTGTCCTCCAGTGCCCAGCTCCATCCTCTTCAACCCAGAGAGTCTACTGGGCTCCTCTCGGGAGTCTCTTTCCTTCATCACGTTCTCTTGGGAACTTTCTGAAGGTTGTAGGTCTTATGCTGCCCGTTTCGTGTGTCTCCAGGATCACTGTCCAGCAGTACTGAAAACCATCAGTGCATGAGTTCCGTTCTTTGTTTTTTGGTTGTTTCAGGTAGGAGGGTGAAAGCAGCACTGATTACTGCATTTTGGTTGAACACACATCTGTAGGCAAACGTTGTTCTCTTTGATATTCTGATTGGGTAAAAGTAGCAGCTTAGACTTTACAAGTTTTAGCCTGTTTGATTCCTCCAAAACTCCATGTAGTTATTTTGCAGCTGGGAAACATGGAGCTCGGCCCCATGAGAGGGCTGTTCACATGACCCAAGCTCACATATATCTATGTCCCCCTTCCCCCCAGTCCACAGGGCCATGCACATCTGCCAGCCCCTGGAATGTGTCTTCCTCACTCCAGGGCACACTGAGAGTGCTGTTGGCCAAATCCACTCCTCCTCACCACTAGGGTGTAGTCCTGGCCAGGCTCCACAGCACCACTAGGGGCTTGTTAGAGATGCAGAGGCTCAGCCCCTCCCAGACCTGCTGGGCAGGATCCAAGCTGACTTTCCCCACTGTGCTGCTGGGATGGAACCAGAGTGCTCCACCACTGACCTAGATCCCAGCCCTGCCAGTTGACTTTTTGTGAGGATTAGAAGTTTGGGACACATTAAGTTAGAAATGTTCCTGCACCTTGATCTCCTGGGCTCAGTCCTGGGTGCCTGGAAGCGCAGAATTGAGCTGAACTGAGAAACTAGGACCCACAAGCAGGGTGACTTTGGTTCCCAAGTCTCTTCAAATGACAGCTTGTGGGCCTGGCATAGTCCACCCTGGATGAGGCTCCTGGAGAAGCCCGTTGGACTCATCTCTGCCCTTTGGGAGTTTGTCTAGACCATGGTTTTCCAGGAACCGGTGACTCACTTGGCTTCATCCACCTCCCAGGTGCTGGCTTGGCTAGCGGCCAGCAGGCTGAACCTGGAAGAAGGGGCCAGGAAGGCCTCTGGGAAGGGGGAAAGGAAATAGGCAGCGAAGTAGGGGGGTGGTCTGCAGGACTGGCCTAGGCTGGCTGGTGGCCACTGTAGCATCCACTGCCCTATTCCCAGCTGTCCAGCTCGGCTACTGCTAGAGGTAGGTCACCAAAGAGCAAGACAGGTCCCTTCCATGCTTGCCTTCTTGATTCTGCACTGGGAGGGGAACATTCCTGTAAAAACCTCTGGACTGCTCATCAGCTGGACAGGGACCTCTGAGCTATGGTCCTATTGGAATTTTCTCACCAGGAGACTCTATAACCCCTCTCTAGGCACCCACTCCCAGACCCCTCTAAGCAGTGCCCACAACATAGTACTGATGAAACATCCTCCAGCCAGGTGTCTGGCAACATAGAGCAGCACAGATGTACCGTCAGAGAGCCCTGGCTTTGGATCTGAAAGGCCTGTGCATTAGCTGTATGGCTTTCAGCAGCCTTAATAGCATTGAGCCTCAAATTCTTCATCTGTACAATGGGTTGATAAGTAGACCCACCCACTTGAAAGAGCATCAGTAAAATGAGTTAATGTATAGAGCAGGTATACAGCAAATGCTCAATAAACAGCAGTGTGTATTATCACAGGATTGTAAGGACATACTAGGAGAGGGACACAGTCATCTTGCTCACTGTTTGGCTACTTTTCTCATTAGTTTGGCGGCTTTCAATGTTGTCACCTGGAGGGCTTGTTAAAACACAGGTTCCCAGGTCTGCCTCCATCCCACCTTTCTGATTCAGCAGGTCTGGGCCACATTGGCTGAGAATTTGCATTTCCAACAAGATCCCAGGTGAAGCTGGTACCATCACTTTGGAAATCACTTATTACGGTTTTTGTTTTTAGAGAACACAAGAGAACACAATCTGGCTGCACATGGAGTCATCTGGGGACTCCTCAAACTCTGTGGTTGCCCAGTTTCCCCCCTAGGCTGTGGATCGTTGCAGACTGTGGCTCAAGTAATGTTTCAAAACATCCTCAGGGGATTCCAAGGCGCATCCAGAACCAATTTGAATGTGTGAGTCAAAATTCCAGTTGGGTAGATGCACAACTCTGGCTCAGGTGTTTGGAGCTTTAGCATTTCGTGTCTTTGGACGTGGCTTCCTCTGGCATTTTATTAACAAACAAAACCCTGCAGCCAAAGGCCCAGATCAATGTTATATCCTTCATAAGCCTAACCACATCGCCTCCCCCCCCAGCTGAATTCATTCTTCCTCGGTGCATATCCAGTGTTTGGTCCCTCTCTATCACCTCTTATTTTATTCTATTTTTTTCTTAAGAGTTACTTATTTATATATTTTTGTCCCCCTTCTCACCAGGCTGTGTGTTCTCCAAGGACAGGGACCAGTCTTAATTCCACTTTATGTTTTCCCCAAAGAGCCTCACTCAGTGCTGACTCAGAATAGTCTTGTTTTAGTTTCTGTTGAAAAGAAAGAAAATTCAATTGCATGTGGTCCTTGCCAGTCTCTGGTCATATGTGAATACATCTTGATCACGATAAAGTGGAAAATTGTGAACAAAATGCCAACGACTCCAGGCCACAGTACCACCTAATGGAAATGTGAACACAGGTCTAATTTACCTGGAGTTTGCTTTCAAAACCTTGCTTTGGGTCTAGCTGCACCTCACTGTTAACCAGGAATCATGAGCCCTGCATGAGATGACAGTAACCGAAGCCTCTCAGAAATAACTCCATTGTGATATTTAGCAAATTATTTTTAATCTGATGGGTAAACTCACATTAGTGCAGCTGTTCATGTCAAAGAGAAGGGAACAGAGTGAGGGGTGTTTCTGGTGCCTGCTGGGCTTTGCTTCATGAAAGAAGGCTTGTTATCTTGCATCCTGTCTCTGGCAGTGCTGTTTCTGCTGGGGTAAGCTGTCACCGACTTGTCGCTAGTGGCAATTCAGGGATATAGCTTGAAGAACAGGGAGCTATCCTAATGCCTTTGGAAGGCTCTGGCTACCCAAGTTTCCCAGATGAAGCAGGATCCCGCCCCGAGCATGTTTTCCTGTTGCCTCTGCTAGGCAGGCCACCGGCACAGCCCACCTCTTTACTGGGCTCTCTTTCTTCTGTAAGGTAGAGCATCAGCTGCCACAATCACCGACCAGTTGAGTTGGGATTCATTTTGTAGCAGAACGGCTGGAAGGAGGGCTTCCTGGATCAGAAGGCATCCTAACCGGTCCGTCAGCTGGAAACAGGCTGCCCCAGGCCCTCTCTAGCTGATCTCACCAATCAGCTTAAATGTCACCCCCTCAGAGAGAACCTTCTGGATCACCTGTCTAAAGCAGCCTCCTCGGAGCAGCCCTTTCACTGTCAGCCACGTGAGGGAGCCATTGTGGACGTCCGGCTCAGTCAAGCCTGCAGATGACTGACGCAGGAGACATCTGACTGCAAGGACATGGGCGACTCCAGGTGAGAACCACCCAGCTGAGCCTAGTCACCTCGTCACCTCAACCCAGAGACATGTGTTGAGAGCTGTGGTTGCAAGTCGTTTTATCACCCCAGGAGGAAGTCATCCCAATGCCCTTGAGAGAAGGGACAGTGGAGAAGCCAAACAGTCCCTACAACAATGCCATGAGGTATTAACATCCCCATTTCACAGACAGTAAACTGAGGTTTCAAGGGCAAGGAGACATCTGCCTGAGATTGGATTCCCAGCTGGTGGTAATGCACTAAGCCTGAGCTCCCAGACTTCACCCTCCTGTGGCTCCCCAGCTGTGCTTCTGCCTTTCACCCCCAAAGGGCCCTTTCTTCCCGAGAGCTCCCCTCTCCCCAGGCAAGCTCCCCTCTCCCCAGGGGCTAACATTTTGTAAGCAAAGAACAGTGCTGGACAAAGATAAATTCCAGATGGAGCAGAGAGCTAAACAAACAAGAATAGAATAATATTTGCAGAAAATACAGGAGTGTATTTTTGTCATCTTTGGGGAGTACAAGCCTTCAGCAAGTCACAAAACCCAGATGCTACAAAGGACAGGACTGGCATCTTCGACTCTATAAAAACAGAAAGACCCAGACTGACAAAAAGCACCATAAATGGAATGAAGTACAATAGCAAAGAACCAAGCTACTCAGAATATTCAATGAGAAAAAGTAGAAGCTAATTTTAAAAATGGATGTAGGATATGGCTCAATCGACGGAAGACAGGTCGTCATTGGTGGTCAACCTGTAAAAAGGTACTTTACCGTTTCCCTGTGGCTAGGGAAAGGCCAACTAAAGCAGAGATGCTATTAGAAATTTAGACTGACAGTTCCCCAAAAATGGATATTAAATGGTGGTGAGGATGCAGGAGAAAGAGCATCATCGGGACTGCCTGGGATTTGTAAGTGGGCGTTTGTATCCATGGAGTGCTTGGCGTTTTTAAGGAGGTGAAGTTTTCCCACTGACCTTCCAGAACCTGGCCTTCAGTGGAATGTGGCCACCTGAGCTGAGATGCACCATAAGTGCAAAATCCACACCTGACTGAAGAGGACGTGAGAAGCCACCCTTGTGATGTTTTCATATGGATTATAGGTTGAAATGGCAATAATTTGGGCAGGCGTCAACTAAAATATTAGTAAAATCAATTTCACCTGTCTTTTACTTGTTTTAATGTGGTTACTAGAAAATTTAGACTTGCATGTGTATCGTGCATAGAGTTTTACTGGACAGGGCTGTTCTAGAAAATGGATGTATTAACACTCGGGGGCCATGCAGAGGCTTGAGCAGGGTCTGACTCTCCCCAGCCCTTTATTTAATGGGGCCACCATGACTAAATTTTTCCATCTTTCCATCCTGGAATCAGGGTTAAGACAGACTGGAGGAGTTGAGGTTGGCTTGTGATTGTTGAACTGGAGACTGGGCACAACCTGACCCCTCCTGGCCTCAGTTTTCTCCTTGTATGTGACATGGAGGAGCGAGGTCCCCTCCAAGGCCTCTGCTGCCCAAGAAAGGGGGACAGAATGCTTTCCTGGCCCTCCATTAGCATGGTGGATCATGGGTGCCCCTGTGGCATCCGTTCATGGCCTGACTCTCAACGAGGTGGATGGACAGACTTATGGGACTTAGAAGGACTTTGCCTCTTTGGTGGGTGGCTTTTGAGGGAGAGCTGCTAAGCAAGCTAGATGAGGATGGGGTTCAGGAAGCCAAGAGCTCTGCAGCCCTGCTCCCAACCAAGCCTCCAATGTCAGGTGGGTTCCATTTACCTGAGCACAATGGTGTGCTGAGTCAGTTGGAAGAGGGAGAGTGGGGACAGTATCTGGAATGAATTGGAGTGGTCACCAAGGTCAGATATCTGCTCCTTTCTTTCATGGGGGTGGAGAGGTTTCCTCGCAACTAGTGGCTTCTGCCAGTCAGGCAAACTTTCAGGGAACTGTTTTTTTGTTTTTATTTTGAGGAGGAGGCTACTTTGCTGCTGATGCTGATGGTCCTATTCCTCATTGCCTGACTCAGACATAACATCCAACGCTGAACAAAGAGACGCCTCCCCACACCCTCTAATAATAACTACAGTGCAAATGCAGCTCTTCAGTTTTTCCTGCCAAGGCAGGATAGGAGACAGGTAGATAGGAAGGGAAGGGAAAACAAACTGACTTTAGATCTCAGCAGTTGCATGAGCACATGCTTTTCTCTCAAGCCTGTTTCTCTCCAGCCCTGAATTCTTTTTTTTTTTTTTAGTTTACTTATTCTACTTAGATATACATGATAGCAGAATGCATTTTGATTCATTATACACAAATGGAGCACAACTTTTCATTTCTCTGGTTGTATATGATGTAGAGTCGCATCATATGTGCAGTCATACATGTACCTAGGGCAATGATGTCCATCTCATTCCACCATCTTTCCTGCCCCCAAGACTCCTCCCCTTCCCTCCCTATCCTCCCCTTTGACCAAAGTTCCTCCATTCCTCCCATGCCCCCTCTCCCATTATGGGTCAGCATCCACTTATCAGAGAAAGCATTCGGCCTTTGGTTTTTTGGGATTGGCTTACTTTGCTTAGCATGATATTTTCCAACTCCATCCATTTACCTGGAAATGCCTTAATTTTATTCTTTTTATTGTCCAGCCCTGAATTTTTAAGGAACCCTTGAATCTCAGAGTATTGTGAGTTCACATGGCAAATGCCTACTCATATTGCTGATTTATTCAATCGATTTTCTTGAAACGAAATAAAGCAAAGGGAACGTATTGTAAGAGACCTATGATGTGGGTATATTCCAAATGTTCTCTATTGACTAGATGATGTCAACCTAGAGACCTTAAAAGAACCAGGCCACTGTGACCCACCCAGTACCCCACAGTTAAGAGTTGAGGGCTAGGGATAAAGCACAGTTAGTAGAGTGCTTGCCTCGCATGCACAAGGCCTGGGGTTCAATCCCCAACACCACACACGCAAAAGAAGAGTTAAACTCTCCAGGCGCATGTCACCCCACACACTTCCCATGTTCACAGTTTATAAAGATCCTTTAAAAAGAAGAGCCCAGGACCCCACAGTGCATCTAACTCTCGAATGCTGGTGCTCCTTCCCCTTTTGAGTGTGTGTCCTGCTCTGTTGCTGCTTTCCTGAATCAATCTCTTTGCTTTTTAAAAATAAATCTTTGTGACTCCTCTTATAAGTCCTGAAATTTCTTTTTGTGACTTAAGAACCTGCCAGGGCTCAGTCAAAGTCCTTTTCTCCCTTCTGAGCACCTCCTTGGATGCCTTTCCAGTGAATTGTCATGTAGAAGTCTGGGGGAAGGTGCTCCAGGACTGGTACAGAACTTACAGCCATCAGCAGCCTGGGTTCCTTCTGCCTTTCTGCTCCGCCAGAATCAGTGAATGGCTTTCATCCTCAAGGTGCCTCTGCTCCACACCACTGTGGGAGCTCCAGCCACCATGTTAGCAATTCATGCAGGAAAGAGAGGAAGAGAGAAGGAAATAAAAAATCATCAGATTTTTAATTTCCTCAAAAATCACACCCAGCAACCTCTGATGACATTTCAATGACTGGAATTTAGTCAATTTGGTGCAAATGGGCCTGAGCCCGTTTTCTGGCAGGGTGAATGAACCAGGGATTCTGTTTCTAAGAATGGGTGAACGGGTGTTGGTAGGCAAGCACCCCTTCTGCCACACTTAGCATGGAGTCAAACTTTAGACACTTCACACCAGGGAGCTCATTCTGTTCCTTCTTGCATCATGGGTCTGGCTCACAAGAATGGGAGGAGGACATGGAGAGATGGTCATTCTACTCCTGGACTCATCTGCCCTGGCTTGGATGATCGACTCCTGACGCAGTGAGGCATTCTGCATCTGGGCTCAGCTTTTGGAGGCCTGATTGAAAGGCAGAGCTGCCTGGATCTTCCTCTGCTCCCCAGGCAGGCAAGCAGGTTCCATCCAGCTGGAAGATGCTGGTGCCTTAGTGCAGGGCCTGCAGCCTGCAGCATATCTGCACACTTTATCGCTCAAGAGATCTGCTCTCGCCCACACTCCTGAAGCTCCCTGAGGCTCTTTTCATGCACACTCTGACTGACTCCCTCTCTTTCTCTCTTATGTAAACACATACACATCAAGGAAAGGAAACCTTTAGTATTACTCTCTTTTAACCGGAACAGGTTAAACAGGTAAACCTCTCCCACGGTCTAGAGAAATGTGGGTGACAGTCCTGTGAGCTGCAGGTTGGGGGTGGGGGGCAGTGTCCTCATTCTTCCTACTGGGCAAGCTTACAAATCAAATATTGGGTCTAATTTTTAAAACCATTTTCATGACAGTAGTTTTCCATTTAATCCCTCAGAGCTAACAATGTGTGATCAGTTTCCCTGAACAAATGACCTCCTTTAACTTCATTAGCTCATAATTAATTTGCTAGCATGTAACCAAGATAATTAACACTCCTGATTAGAGACAGGCAAAGGAGAAACCTCCTTTTTCATGGTCAATACAAACATTGATTAAAATCTGAACTGTTTCCTAATTTTCCTTACAATTTAATTCAATGAAAGTGGTGATCGGTGATTTGTGGTGGTTGTTTAAAAAATTAAATTGGAGGTGAGGCAAATGGGTCTTGCTATCAAGTACTTTCTTAATAATTCACATATTAGATAATTTTGCTGCTTTTCCTCAGATACAAAGATAGGAAGCAGGCGAATGAAGTTTTTGCTTCTTTGGTTTTGTTTGATGGAGACTTGGAGAGACTTGCAACTTGTTGGGGAAAAGGCTGGGTGGAGTGGGGAGAAGAGACACAATCTAAGACCAGGTATCCTGAGCATCCTCTTGAGGGGTTCGGCTCATCGTGTTCTACAAAGTCCTTTTGTTCTCTTGTATTGTTTGGTCCCCACAGCTCTGTGATGCTAATGATGGGGGAGGGACCGACCTGGAGAGACTTTCAGATGAGAACACAGCCCCAGAGAAGTGAGAACAGTTGAGAGGGTGTCATGGATGCCCACACAGCACCCCCTGCAGGCTGAGTCCTGCTTCTTCCTGATCCTCCTGGAGGCTGATGCCAATGTCAGGTGATTTAGGGCTTCTTGCCTCTCTCAACGTCACCTGCACACATTCTTAGAGCAGGATTGCTACTAGGTTGAGGTAAGCAAAGTGCTTAAAGCACAACATGAAAGAAGCCCTCACTCACAGATCCTTAGGTTTTGTGCCCTGGGAAGCCTAGGGCATCACAGCTGGCTGACATCTGTTTTGAACTTGTACGTGCCAGGCCCCGAGCTAAGCATTTTGATACATTATCTCATTTAATCCTCACAACAGCCCTGGTGACAGTTATTGGTCTCTCTATTTCTACTGTTGAGGAAAGGGTATCTTAGAGTGAGGAGGGACATGTCCAAAGTCACAGGGGAGGGTGACTTGGTTGGGATGCTGGCCAGCTGGCCCCAGGACCAAAGCTTTTTTTGTTGTTGTTCTTCTGACTGAGCCCCAGGTTTCCCAGGTAAAGAAATGCTTGCACCTGCATGTCACCTGCCCACAGCTGCTTGCACAGGCCTGCCCGGGCTGGCGTTCCTCAGAGAGGGGTTGGGAAGGGACAGGAAGGTAAATGCCTCATGTGTCCTTGGGAATGTGGCCACAGTGTGGGTGAAGGTGGAGAGAGCAGGGGCCACAGAAATCTCCCTCAGTCACTCCCGGCTGATGAAGATCGGGTGTCAGGAGCGAGCTATGTCATTAACAGGCCACACATGTGTGTGTCCTTCCACAATGTCAAAATTCATTGAGTCATAATAAATCCACACCACTTCCATTAGTGGCAAGTTATTGAATACTTGTGGGTTACCTGGTAGTCATAAACTGGGAAAACACAGTTCTTTAATTCCAATATCTGTAACATTTAAGTCACACATCATACTTCACACAAGTAGATATGAAGGTTACAGAAAGGGTCTGGGCAGCCACAGGGTCTCAGGAGGCTGAATTGAGGGCAAAGGCAGAGAGCAGATAGGAATGCAAAGAGTCACTGTAGTTGGTGAGATAAGATTAGGAACCAGCTGGGCTCAGTGGAGCACGCCTGTAATCCCAGCACTTTGGGAGGCTGAGACAGGAGAATCAGGAGTTCAAAGCCAGCCTCAGCAACGGCAAGGCGCTAAGCCACTCAGTGAGATCCTGTCTCTAATTAAAAAACACAAAATAGGGCTGGGGATGTGGCTCAGTGGTCAAGAGTACCCCTGAGTTCAAGCCCCAGTACCAAAAAAAAAAAAAAAAAGATTAGGAACCAGCCAAAGAGCTTGTTCAAAGTGCAGAGCTGTCGAAGCACAAGGCCAAGATCTAGAAGGATGAACTGTAGTTTCAGAGTGTCAACTTTAATGTCAGCTTGGAGGAGGCCCCATGTAGCATCGTCATGGGCGGGAGAAACTGCCCTCTGCTAAAGACCCAGATGTGGAGGTTCATCTCTGTGGCAATTTTCCTGGGCAAGGCTCATGACAAATGACCAGGTGACAGAGTTAGGGTGATACCTAGTCAATCAGTCTTGGGGTGCTCCCCTTTTATGGCTCTTGACTGAGGGGGTTGCATCATTTGGTGGTCTGGTGTGTTCAATAAGCTCCTGGGCTTGATTTTTCCTATGTGAGTTTGATATGCCCAAGAATCCTGATACTTCTGATTAATTTGGTACGGCCACAGGTGGGCGTTTTTATTAACATGATTAATTTATTAGACCGTACCTTATGGCTGAGACAGGCAGGTGGTGGTTGTTTACTTGTATACACAAGTTGGAGAGTCATTCCATGTCAGCACTTAAACTCAAAATGGAGTAGCTTATGGCAAACCACTGCTTTATGAAATGGAGTAACACAGCCTGAACACTGCTGCTTCATATACCATGGGTAACTCAGAGCAGGCTGCTCTTGACACAGGGCTACTTCACAGTGGTCGCATGCAGCCTCTCAATCTTAAAGACAAGATTCCCTCAGGGGACTCTGCCTCTCTTCCTGGGTCTTCCAAGGTGGAGCTTTCCCCAAGGATAGGGGAGAATGACATGGACATGCTTGGTGGGGCTGGAGTTGGGGCTCAGGCATGGCTAGCTCCAAAGCCTTGGGGGCCAAAGAGAAGATGGCTTTCTGGGAGTCCTTCCAGAGCATCCCCTCAACGCCAGCCCAAGGAACATTTGTTCTTCGGGGCAAGGGAAGCTGGGCAAGAGGTAGGCACTGCAGGGAGAACAGAGACTCCCCCCAGGGCCACAGCAGCTCTGAGAAGAGCTGGCCCAGATTCCCGCATGCACGGAGGCAAGATTCTGAATAGCAGCTGACCCAAGAGCTGTGATCTATAATTGATACCCAGCTCCTTCCAGAAAGGACTGGTGGCTGCCTGCCAGGGGATTTGTAACCACGGGCTTTGCTTTGATGAGGCTAAGGGGACTTCAGGTTGCCCCTTGGGTTCAACGTTACTGAATTCAGACCATCTGTGAAGCAGGTTCCCACGTTGTAACTTCTTTCATCTTCACAGCGCTGCTGCAGAGTCAGAATGGCTCTCTCTGTGGGACATAGGGAGAAACCGAGGCTCAGAGGGTGACGTGACTTGTCTTAGGCCCCATACCTGGCAGAAGGTGGGATTTAAATCTAAATCTGTTTGGTGGAGGCAGCATCCAAGACTGTTCCCCGGGAAGCAGATGGTGATAACGTTGTGCATCTCTTTCCCAAGTCTCTTTGGTGCTGAGTGCCATTTTTGCCATGACCCAGCTCTGCGAAGTACCCAGATGGTTCTAGCCCCCCACCGAATACTGGCCCATATTTTGCTGGAATAATTTCCATCCAAAACATGGATCTTAGCTACTCCTGAATGAATTGTCACTTGTTATATAGAGGAAGGAGGGCAGGAGGTGAGATCTGACAGTCTGTATACTTTGTTTCCACCAATCCAGACATGGGACATCTATTCCCCATCTCTCCAATTAAAGAGTTGGATTGTAGGTGATGAGGTCTTAAGAACATGGCCCTGGAGTTCACTTGTCTGGTTCAAATGCTAGTTCTGCTATTGGGTGATGTATTAGTCAACTTTGGGCTGCTGTAACAAATATTACAGGCTGGGTGGATTAAACACCAGATGTGTTTTCTCACAGTTCTGGAGGCTGGATGTCCAAGATCAAGTATTGGCAGAATTGATGTCTTCAGAGGCCCTCTCCTTGGCTTGTAGATGGCTGCCTTCTTCTTATGTCCACACACAATCTTACCTGTTTATGGGGGCACTCCTGTTGTCTCTTCCTTTTTTTATAAGAATACCAGTTATATTGAACTGGAGTCCCACCCTTATGACCTCATTTAACCTTACTTACCTCCTAAAGGCCCTGTCTTGAATTACAGTCATGTTAAGGGTTAAGGCATCAACTTGGATTTGGAATAGGGAGGTGGGGGGGACACATAATACACTTCCTAAGAAGTGATCTTTTAGTCAAGAGCCTCTCTAAGCCTCCATTGCCTCATCTTTTACATGAGGATAAGAAAAGTATCTGTTTTATAGTTTTTTTTTTGTTTTGTTTTTGTATTTCCTCAGTTTATTTTTATTTTTATTTTTATTTATTTATTTTTTTAATTTTTATTCTTGTTTTATTTAGGCTTACATGTTGACAGTGTAAATTGACTCATTGTACATAGATAGAGGATAACATATCAATTCTCTGGTTGTAAGTTGTATAGAATCACATCATATAAGCAGTCATACATAAAGTTAGGGTTATTATGACCATCATATTCCATCACCCTTGCTGTCCCCATGCCCCCTCCCCCCCTTACACCCCTGTGAACGGAGATCCACCATTGTTCCCATGACCTTTCCCACATTATGGATCAGCATCCACTTATCAATGAGTACATTCGGCATTTGGTTTTCTGAGATTGGCTTACTTCACTTAGCATGATATTCTCCAACTCCATCCATTTACCTGCAAATGCCATAATTTTATTCTCTCTTACTGCTGAGTAATATTCCATTGTGTATATATACCACAGTTTCTTTATCCAGTCATCT
>PVHX01011668.1:0-62995 GCA_004024805.1 Geosciurus inauris
TTGTGATTTTGAACATTTGGTGTCCTGTAAGCCTCTTGAATTTGATTATCCAATTCATTCTTCATATTTGGAAAGTTTTCTGATATTATTTCATTGAATAGGTTGTTCATTCCTTTGGTTTGGAGTTCTATGCCTTCTTCTATCCCAATAATTCTCAAGTTTGGTCTCTTAATGTTGTCCCAAAGCTCTTGGATGTTCTATTCATGGCTTCTTACCATCTTCACTGTGTGCTCAACTCTATTCTCCAGGTTAAATATTTTGTCTTCAGTATCTGAGGTTCTGTCTTCCAAGGGGTCTAATCTGCTGGTGATGCTTTCTATTGAGTTTTTGAATTGGTTTATTGTTTCTTTCATTTCAAGGATTTCTGTTTGGTTCCTTTTCAGAATCTCTATCTCCTTATTGAAGTGATTTTTTTACTTCCAGTATTTGCCTGTGTATCTCTTTATCGAAGTGATCTTTTACTTCCTGTATTTGCCTATGAATCTCTTTATCAAAGTGATCTATTGCTGACTGGGTTTGCTCTCTTACATCATTCTTTAAGTCACTGACCATTTTAATTATGTATGTCCTGAATTCCTGTTCTGTCATTCCTCCTGCTGTACAGCCCATAGATTCTGGGAGTGTAGTATCTTGGTTTGTTTGAGTCACTTTCTTCCCTTGTTTTCTCATGATGTTTGTGTGTCTTTCCTTCTAGCTCTGCTGATCCCAAGTGTTACAGTTTTAACTCCTATATGGTTATAGTTTCCCTACAGGGTTTCGTTACCTCTCCTCCAGTAGGTGGCGTTGTCCATTGTTTGCTGGACTTCCCTGGCTGGTATCCTTGGTACTGGTCCCAGGCCAAGTGAAACTCTGGGCCGCTGGTGGAGTTGCTGTTCCACCGTGGCCAAGGTTTGCCCCCAGGTGTTCACCTGTGCCCCCTGGTGTGTAGGAAGTTCCGCTGTGTTAGAAGGTGGTCCACAAAGAACACTAGCTGGGGTTCCGCTCAGGAGACAGTCCACAGAAGCAACTGCCAGCAGTCCCTCGCAGCTGGGTGGGCACTGGGGCTAGGCACCCTGTGCGGAAGCTGGCCTGGCATGCCTAGGATAAACTCCGGGCTGAATCCCTGGGCCGGATCCCCCACCACAACTGCACTCCATGGGTGGGCACCGAAGCCACGCCTCCCAGCTACCACTGACTCCCGGTGGCCCTGTGCTCACACACGCGAGCAAGACTCTTGCATGGGGCGACAAGGCGCAGAGAGCTCCCAAAAAACTGGTTGGAAGATGGCACCTCGCTACTTCCAGTCTCAGTCTCGGTTAGCTGGAGCCCTGTGCCGAGGCCCCCGGATGCAACTGCTTTTCTGCCGGCCGGCGCCGAAGTCACGCCTCCCAGCTACCGCTGCCTCCTGGTGGCCCTGCGCTCACACACGCGAGGGAGACTCTTGCGTGGGGCGGCAAGGTACAGAGAGCTGCCAAAAAACTGGTTGGAAGCTGGCATCCCGCTACTTCCAGTCTCAGTCTCGGATAGCCGGAGCCCTGGGCCGAGGCCCGGGCTGCAACCATGTTTCTCCGGCCAGCGCCCAAGCCACGCCTCCCGGCTACCGCTGCCTCCCGGTGGCCCTGTGCTCACACACGCGAGCAAGACTCTTGCGTGGGGCGACAAGGCACAGAGAGCTGCCAAAAAAACTGGTTGGAAGATGGCACCCCGCTACTTCCAGTCTCAGTCTCGGATAGCCGGAGCCCTGGGCCGAGGCCCGGGCTGCAACCGCGTTTTTCCGGCCGGTGCCCAAGCCACGCCTCCCGGCTACTGCTGCCTCCCAGTGGCTCTGTGCTCACACACGCAAGTGAGACTCTTGCGTGGGGCGGCAAGGTGCAGAGAGACGAGCGAAATTCCTGCGTGGGATGTTGAGCTGCAGAATGATGCCAGGATGCTGGCTGGAAAACGGCGCCTCCACCACTTCCAGCTTTGGTCCCTGAGAGCCTAGTGCAGAGTGGACTGTCTAGGCTGCCATCTTGGAACCGCCCCAAAACATTTTTTATATTATAAAGTTACCCTTTAAATAAGCTAGTGTCTCTTGTCTTTTAAAAATATAGCTGTTTACTTCTCAGTATAGAGTAACATATAAGTTTTATAATATATTTATATAATTATAAAAGATTAAATCATATAATTAGATTTTTAATTATTGGGCTATCATTGTATGAATTGAAAATAGTTCATTATATAAAACTTTATTTTGGAGAGCATTAGTTTAGTAAGATGTTCTCTTAAACCTTATACTAAAAAGATTTATATTTAGGAAATACATGTAATTGATATACAAGATTAGCAATAATTATCATAATTACATTGATGTTTTTAAAACAAACAAATTCAGGTTTTAAAGAGATGTTTAAAATTTGGAATTTAAGGTGGTATTTGAAAATAATTTTTATTTAATAAAAGTTTTATGAATCTTAATTTCTTTAAAATAACCCCCCTTTTTAAAGTAACAATGCTTACCAAGCATAAGAAATCAATTTATATTTTAATTTACATTAGTATATTAATATTTATTCTTAGAGAAAAACCTTAAATATTTTGGATATTTTCATGTATTTATAACCAAGTTAATTATATATAAAGTTGTTCTCTACCTATTTAAACATTTTATGTCACTTACTCAGACCTTCCTGTACATAACCATACAAAGATTTTCCTACCCAGAAAAATCTTTTCCTTTCTAATATCAAAAGCTTTTAATATATCAAGATCTTTTTACCCAGAAACTTCTTTCTTTCTTTCTTCTAGAATTTTCCAATCTTCCTTTTCTCTCTGAAGAATTCTTCTTTTGGATAAATTCTGGAACAATCCCTATAAATCTTTGAATCTAGACACATTATTATATTTTAATAGAAAGAAATATGTTAATTTTTAGTTAAAACTTTTGGATACCTTTTATGCAGAATTATATCTGTCTACATTTTATAAAAACAAACAATATTTATATTCATCTCAAATTTAACATATCCATTTCCAACTGCAAAAGGCAGGGCATCAAGTGAATGTAAATAACAATGAGTTATGTTTTTCCTGTTGAAGAAAAACTGTTATAAGCACATAGAGATACATATTAATTATCCTAGGAATTAAAAATTATATAGATCATTTAATATCACAAGCAGCATACATAATTAATAATTACTCAGAGGCAGATTGTCTTTAATTGCAAGTGTATGTTCAATCACAATGATCATCACATATAATTGATTAATGCAAACAAGTATTGGGTGTGCTGGAACACCTCAACTAGCATTTGATGTTCACTAACACTATCCTAGGTCAACTAAGCATTACCTGTAATTCACACAATCCTAGGGCAACTAAACATTACAATTAATTCATATAATCCTAGGGCAACAAACATTACAATTAATCCACACAATCCTAAGGCAACCATGAGCCCCAAGGTACCTCCATGCCAGATGACTTCTCTTAGCCAAAGAACAGATGTTGTCCTTGTCTGATGGTTCTCTTCAGCTGATGGCTGGATGTCAGGGAATGATGGAGCTGATCCAGGGATAGACAGCAAGGTGGCTAGTCTCACTGATATCCTTGGAACAAGCCCCAAAATGTGGCAGGACAAGCAGTTTAAAAGCAGTTCCAAGTTGGTGGTATGGGCTGGTGGTTGGTTACACCCAATAAAAGCCAATGTCCATTGGTTATGTCCAGTGAGATAGTATAATTGCAACTGGGCTTTTCTTTGTGCATTGCATGGGATGAGCTCCCTATCAATTGTAACCAGTAGGCCTGTTGTTAGGTGCCTCTTACTGCCCCTTATCTATTGCATAGGATGAGCTCCCTATCAATTTGTAGGCCTATGGTTAGGTTCCCCTTGCAGCCCTCGATTTCATGGACTGAGCTCCCTATCAATTGCAGGCCTATGGTTAGGTGTCCCTTATATCCTGTATCAATTGCAAGCAGAACCATTTAAATGTAAATTATGGAGGTCATCTTCCAATTCAATTCTTTCTCTGACTGGAGTTCCGCAGCCAGGCCCTTCCCCCATCTTATTGCAATTCAATCCCTAAAGAAATTCAATCTGGGCTCTTTCCTAGCCTTTTGCCAATCATACTCAGAGTGATAGTGTTTCCCCTTTAATTTTTACTGAGTCAGGTTGCTCACAGACTGAAAAATACTAAGATCTGAGCTAACCTTTTTCCTAGGACTGAGACTTTTATCTCTCAGACTCTTTTCCAAATATGTAA
Organism: Geosciurus inauris; assembly: GCA_004024805.1. Classification (NCBI taxonomy): domain Eukaryota; kingdom Metazoa; phylum Chordata; class Mammalia; order Rodentia; family Sciuridae; genus Geosciurus; species Geosciurus inauris. Next base: position 4,227 of record PVHX01011668.1, read on the forward strand.
ATCAAGCAATTCTTCTTCACAAAACCACAGACAAGTTTTCCTAATCCCTTCTAAGAACTGAGCTCTTCTTATCTTTTTTCCTTGCTGGTTCATTATAGTTTTCAATATTGCAAAATAAGACTTTTTCTCTAAAGCTAAAAAATTCCCTATATTATGTCCTACACTTTTAATGCCCCACAATTCAATACTTCCTCTCTCCTTTTACTCTCACAATATAATTCCACAAGAAGCTACTCCACATGTATGATTTTTCCTGACAGAGGGACACACACACAGTAAATACAATTCCATGAGTCGAGGGTTTCCAGGTCCCTGTTCTAGGAACCAACTGTCAATTCCACATCCTGTGTGGATGACAAAGATGAGATTTCCTGACCAATAAAAGACTGATTAAAAGAAGTAAGGTGACAAAGAAACCACAGGACACAGAAAATAGTTTTTAAAACATGGTGGTAGGATAAGCTCACAGCCAGATGATCTGGCAGATGGCAAAATGGCAAAAGGACAAAAAACAAAATGGCCCCCATGTGTGCTTTATTTATATTGGGGGCATCAAAGACCTTCCATGGAACATTCTTTCCTAAGGTAGGAAGAAGGAGTCTTGCAGTCAGCAGGTTGATTGACATGTTGGGAGGTGAAACCCATCTCAAAGGGGCTGTGGCTATAGCAGGTCAGCTTTATCTCTAGTGCTGTGTGAGACTCCTGTGTAGTGGTCCATACACAGCCCATGAATGGCTCTCTACAATTTCTCATGATATTATAATATTGAAAATTAATGATTTATGTATTCAATTGATTTTATGTTATATAACAAGAATGTGTACTGGGAAGTAAAAAGTTGGAGAAGAGTAGTTTCTGTGGAAACTTCTAAGCATTAGAGATTGCAATTTTCTTACCTACAAGAACTCTTCACTTATAGGAAGCACCTGTAGGCTTCAGATTTAAGTTCTTTGTACATGTAATATATTGTCTGTGTGAGGACAATGAGGAGCCAGGGGCTAAGCAGGCAACAAGAAGGATTGAAATGTTTTGCAGAGCAATTGCTTTACAATTTTCTTCTAGAATTATATTTTTTACAATCATCCCAATTTCTTCCCACCGAATGAACAGTAGAGTTCACCAAACCATAGGGACTTCACTTCCTTTTATTCTGTGGGGATTCATTATCTCAGATGGTAAATGTTTAATTGCAACAAATCCTTTAATCATCTCTCTCAGCCTTCCAAAGAAACACACTATTTTGAAGGAGATACTACCAACTATTCACTGAATCTCTATTTGCTAAGTGACTCTTTGGTAAACAGGCATATCTAATAGGTCTCTTTAATAAGATTAATTACTTTTGACTACTGCTTTGTGTGTATAAGTTATTAATATACACTTATTACAGGTATTTTGTACATAAAATAATGAATATGTAAATTTTGTTAATTATTTACTACCTTGTACCTTCCATTTGCAAAAGATTATTCTTAGAATAAACATATTATAAGGATTCTATCTTAAAATTCATAATTGGAATAAGTAGCTGTGTAATTTCTATTTGATAGAGATGTCAATAAAGAGTTATTAAAATTCTAGATAACTGATATTTTATGTGGTACTTTCACAAACATCTCACATGTAATAAAAGACTATTGCTGTAGAAGAAAAATTTGAGATGCTTTCTTTTTAAAACAGCTAATATAAAGGGTTGAAATGTGCTGTATTATATACAAACTACATTGAATATATAACTATGCATATGACTCAAGTTTGCTACCACATTTTTCAGTAATTAATGTAATAGATTGTAAAATGATTTGAAAACAGAGCATAGTAATTATGCCCAGTGGCAAATTCCATGTCTAAACATATATTTGAATCCCATAACATAGGTAAACTCATTGTCTGTTATTACAGAGAGCAAACTTTTACCTGAATCTTATTTTATGATCATATTCCAAAATGGCCAGATCAATGTTAAACCCAGGATGCAAAGAAAGAACCCCTGGCTCTGATTTTAAATTAAATTAAGCAAGCTTATATTGTGCACACAAATTAGCTGTACAGCAGGTGTCCCCTTCAAAAAGTGAGGGCAGCACCTTGCTAAGAGCAGGGAGGTCTTTATAACACAAAGAATTACAAAGGTAGGTGTTAGGTTGGTTTAAGGCAGCTAAGAAGAACAAAATACCAGGCAGCCATGTGTGTGAAAGAACAACCAATCAGACACCAAAAGACAAGCAGTGAAGATGCCTCATAACCACATATCAATCAGCCAATCCCCCAACCAACCCCAGAAGGACACGGGACTCCCCCAAACCTCCTTCTCCTGTCCCAAGCCCTCCCCTTCCTCTCCCAAGCCTATAAAAATTTCAAACCAGTTGAGTCTGTGCACTATTCTCCCAGACTCACTCTGTTGGACTGGGGAGTCTTGCCTGGGAGCATATGTCAATAAAGCCTTGCTCAGCAGTTTTAATTTCCTTCCTTTTTGTCATCAGTACCTGACCTTACAGTAGGTATCTTAGGAATTTACAACTGACAGGGTTCCAACAAGTGTAATACAGAAGCAAAAGCAAGTCAATGATTTACATGGCTTAACATCTTTAGATGGGGCATAAACTCAGGTTCCAGCATGGGGGTGCTGCTGAGATTTTAAGGAGGGCAGTTTCCTAATCAAAGCTAAACATGGTCAAAGCAAGTAGAACAAAAATAAACCTTTTATGATCTCACGTAGCAATGGCTCATCATCAGTATAAATGATATAAATTTTTAACCTATCCCTTTGGTTTTGCATTAATTTAAAATATTAAACTTTTCCACTGTCCTCTTGGATATCATTTTATGTGATTATTTTAAATGACCACAATATACTTTGCTACTATTAACCTGAAAGATAGAAGAGTTTATCTTTTAATGATATAATGAGCTCAGGAATAAAATCCAGTATATAACATTGCAAGGGATGATTTTAACAAGTAGTGGAATATGTTCAACCTATTGGAGAAACCAAAGTACCCATTGGTCCCAAGTCAAGTCTGCATTGTCTCTGAGTTTTACATTTAATTCTGCCTAATAGTTAGTCACATTTTCTGCCTTGAGGCTCATTTCTAACACATGCTTAAGCTGAGAGAAATATCCTGAGAGGATCTTAAATTCTCCTATATCCTTTCTGAAGAGTTTCTGTCTATCCTTTGTGTATCCTTTGAGGGGCAGCATGTGGGGACAGGATGGACATATGTTTCTGATGAAATGCACCTTCCAACATATTGGTGGAAACAGACAAAATAATACATTTTACAAACATTTTATTCTGTAACTATTTTAGATTTATAGAAATGTTTCAAGGACAATATTGACAGTACCCCTCATTCAATTTCAGTTTTCATTAATGTTACATTTCTGGGTACATTTGTCAAATCTAAGAAACTAATACCAGTATTTTACTACAAACTAAACTCCAGACTTTATTTGGATATCACTGTTTTTTCTTTAATGTCTCATTTTTGTTCTTGGACCCAGTCCAAGATGTTGTGCTGTACTTTGCTGTTATGTCTAGCAATCTCCTCAGTCTCCATCTCTTTGTTTTTCTTGACCTTGTCATGCTGAGGGGCCCAGGCTAGATGTTTTACAGAATGCATCTCATTTATGGTTTGCATGGTATTTCTTAATGGTTTAGACTGGGATGTTGGAGTTTTGGAGAAAAGAACACAGAGTGGAAATGCCCTTCTATCCCTTTATAGTGGTGGGTATTAGGTGTCCACGTGGCATTACTGATGGTGTTGAGCCTTAATCACTTAGTGAATGTAGTGTTTGCACTAAATAAAACTTAAGTTTACAATTTTCATTTTTCTATACTCTACTAATTCAAAGACATTCACTGAGCCTGACATTCACTAAAAGGAGTAGAAGCAACCTTAAATTCTACCTCCCAGAGGGGATATTTATATATCCATAAGGAAGAATTCTCTCTTTCCCTCACTCATTTCTTCATTCCATCATTTGTTTTCATCAGCACAGACTCATAAATTATTTGGTAACTTAAGTTAAAACTCAATATATATAATTTTATTTATTTATTTATGTTTTGCTCAAATTGTTCCAACTTTGACCATTGGGAGCCCTGTCAGGATGGCTATTTGGTCCCTTGGGTATGTCTTCAGTCTTTTCCTAATTTTTGTAGGGGAGATACTACCTTGTATTTGCATTACTCTGTGGCCTCATCTTGTATATTCCTTCCCACAATGGGCAGGATGCTGTCCATCCTGCCCCAACATGCTGCCTTCAAGGAGACAAGTATCCTCACTTGTTTTCCCTAGAGAATGATATTAGAAACCAGTAGCTGAGTGTCTTTTGTGCATATTGTGCAGGGTGACATTGCTGCTAAGCCATTTCAGCAGGGATACCTAGGGAATATATGTGTATATACTAATCCATGTGAACACAAATATCTGTAATTTGATTTTTATCTATAAATCTCTTACATGTATGTATGTATATACATACATACATACATACATGTAAGCATAATTACATCTGTGACTTTAATACAACTCATGTCTCACTCCTGCCTTCCTTTCTTGTTTATCTGTAACTTTTGTTACCCACAATGAGAACTCTAGATTTCACTATCCATTATCATCAACTTTTTTGTTCAATCCTTGTGGATAGGTAAAAACAATTTCAGAATTAATTGTATCATCATGAGAAACAAGTGTATGTTGAGAGTACAGTGTTTATGCTGTTAGTTTTGTCTGAAGTTGAAAATATTTATTTTGAGAGTACAGTGTTTATGCTGTTAGTTTTGTCTGAAGTTGAAAATATTTTAAATCCTTATTCAAAAGTTTATTATAAATTAAAACATTCTAAGCCTTATTTAATTTCTTTCCATTTTTTAAAGTTTTTTAATTTGTTCTAATTAGTTATACATGACAGCAGAATGCATTTTAACTCAATGTACACAAGTGGAGCACAACTTCTCATTTCTCTGACTGTACATGATGCATAGTCTAACCATTTTGCAATCATACATATATATAGGGTAATAATGTCCATCTCATTCCATCATCCTTTTGAACCCCACACCTCTACCTCTCCCCTTACACCCCTCTGACCAATCTAAAGATTCTTTATTCTTCCCTAGCACTCACCCCCCATTATGGATCAGCATCTGCATATCAGATAAAACATTTGGCCTTTGGTTTGGGGGAATTGGCTTATTTCATTTAGCATGATATTTTCCAACTCCATCCATTACCTGTAAATACCATAATTTCATTCTTATTTAAGGAAACAATAAATGGAATGGATGCAAACTAAAAAGCTTCTTCTCAGCAAACAATCAATAACTGATGAGATAGCCTACAGAATGAGAGACAATCTTTACTACACTCACAGCATATAAAAAACTAATCTCTAAGATATATAAAGAACTCAAAAAACACTAAACAAAACATAACAAAAAATATCAAATAACTTAATAAATGGGCTAAGGAACTGAACAGACATTTCACAAAAGAAGATACACAATTGATCAATGAATATACTGAAAAAATGCTCAACATTTCTGACAATTAGAGAAATGCAAATCAAAACTCTAAGATTTAATATCACTCCAGTCAGAATGGCAATCATCAGGAATATAAGCAACAATAATTGTTAGCAATGATGTGGGAAAAATGTACACATACATTGCTGGTGAGACTCCAAATTGGTACAAGCAATCTGGAAAGAAGTATGGAGGTTTCTTAGAAAAGTTGGAATGGAACCACCATTTGACCCAGCTATCCCACTCCTCAGTTTATAATCAAAGATCTCAGCATACTACAGTGACACAGCCACATCAATATTTATAGCAGATCAATTCATAATAGCTAAACTGTGGAATCAACCTAGATGCCCTTCAACAGATGAATGGATGAAGAAAATTGTGATACACACACACATATACAGACACATAAACACACACACACAATGAAATATTATGGAATATTACTCAGTCTTAAAGAAGAATGAAATTTCTCTTCAAATCACATCTGTCTTAAATTCAAATTTTCTATCCACTTAGATAATTAACTCCATGAAAGAAAACTTAGATCTTTATATCCTCTTAAATAAGCCTAATGTGTAAAAATTTATACACTTTTTTTTTTTTGGTTTGGAACAGAAATTTTATGATCAACTAATTTTTTCTTATGCACTTAAATTCAGTTTTCAACTATTAAGAAAAATAAACATAGATGCAATTACAACCGTCACCCACATTATGCCATAGAAATATGGAGTGACTTTCTTGTCTCCTATCATGGCCCCATTCAGATTCTACAGAAGTAAATAAAGCAAAACTTTACAACTGCAGGTGTATCCTTCAAAGCACCAGAGCTGCCTCAGGTGGTTAGGAACCTTCTATTGAAACTAGATTTGAGATAAAACTAGATTTTCTCCTTCACCAATTTTTTTCTGGGTTCTTGTTTTATGTATCTGAATAATAAAATCCATAGACAATAACAGAAAGTAAGAGTGAACAGAGTATAATCTATTTGAGAATAAAAGAGATAGGGCTTGCACAAGGAAAGAGGGCACTGATAACAAGTTTTTACTTAAATGTACTAGTCTAGGAGCTTATATAGCTTTTGGGTAGGTGTATTGATCAAAATCTATGCTAAACAGGTATTAGAAAAGGGTTAAGGCTACTGGCTTGGTCTAAAAACTCTTAAATTAGCTGTGTTCTTTAGCCTTTGGCTTCAAATGTTCCTATAAGATCAAATCTGGTCCACCCTCACTTCCATTTTAGGTGCTCCAGGACTAAAGATTTGGCTTAAATATACAGAGTGTTTTTATAGGTTAACCTCATGAAGTGGTCTTTACATTTGAAAAACAAAAACAAAAACAGACTTAAACTGAGGCTCATTACCCTGATTGTCTAACAATTAACTATTTTTATTCACTCTTTCACACCAAACTGCAAAGGACACTGGGAATATTCTTCTTGGAATCACATCCAATAATCAGAAGAGACTATTGGTGGGGTGAAAAGGAGAGAATAGAAAGTACTTTGAAATATTTTGAGGTCATAGTACACAAAAGGAAAAAAATGTGCAAGGATCAAAGGAGACAGAGTGTATGTCCGTTTCAGGCCCTACCTGGTGAACCCTGCTGAGTTAGAAAGAGAAGAGTTAAATCAGCATATAAATAAAGAATATACTGCATAGGAATACATACAAATTGAGTGGATAAAGTTTAGGGGTAATATTTGTCTCAAGGAGGAGTAGATATGTATATGCAAAATAGAGCTAGAGTGTCATGCAGTGAAGTTCCATTCATGTCTAGAAAAATGCTGACTTAACTCTTCCATCTTCATGCCTTGCTTATGGCACAAATTTATGTATGTTGTCTAAATGACTGAATCCGTCCCCCTCAATGGATTCCTCCACTCACCCACTCCTCTCTTCCCCTGTTAGTGCCCACATCCGTTCCCACCAAGCTCCCTTACCAGCTGACCCTAAGCTTCTTTGTCCCCTCAGGGAAGTGGCTGGTGCCAAAGGGATTATCCAAGTTCATGTTCCATTCTCACTTCAGGATCTTTCCCAGATTGAAGAGAACCTTGGGTCCTTCTCTTCTGACTCTTCTACTTACATTAAGGAATCCCACTATCTCTCTCAGACTTACAATCTTACCTCTCATGATGTCTATGTCATTCTCTCTGCCACCCTTAGCCCAGATGTATGTACCCGCATCCAGCAGGCTGCTCAAGACCATGCTGATCAAGTTTGTTTAACAGACATGAATCTCCCTATAGGCGAAGCAGACATTCCCGTAACTGAACCCAACTGGAACTACCAAGATGGCCAGCAGGGGCACTGTCACTGTGCCCACATGATCCAATATCTCATAGTAGGCATGCAGGCAGTTTCTAAGGTGGTTAACTTTGATAAGCTAAGAGAAATCACCCAGAATCCAGATGAGAATCCAGCCTTATTTCTCAACTGCCTTACAGAGGCTCTTACCAAATATATTAAGCTGGATCCTGAGTCTCCTTCTGGGGCTACAGTGTTAGCAACCCATTTCATTACCCAATCAGCCCATGACATTAGAAAAAAATCTCAAATGAACTGAGGAGGGCCCACATACCCCTATCTGAGACCTGGTAAAAATGGCCTTTAAAGCCTATAATGCCCAAGAGGAATTGGCTAAATTAGCCAGGCAGACCCAATTACAGAAAAAAAGATAACTCTCCAAACCCAATCCTTGGCAGCATCCCTGGGGCCTATGGCTCCAGCAAGAGCTTCATGAGGAACCAGCATTCCTCTCCACCAGGAGGTTTACTTCAAAGGCAGATGCAAGGGTCACTCAGCTAGCCAATGCCCAGACCTGTGGCCCCCCTCTAGGCTGTGCCCCACATGTAAGCAGACAGGACATTGGAGGAGTGACTGCCCCATGGCTGGCCCTTCCTTGGCAGCTCCACATGAGGGTATGACGAACCAGGCAAATCCTTCTCCTGAACTCTTGGGATCACAGAGGACTGAAGAAGCCCGGACTTGAGGACTCCCATTACCCTCGCTGAGCCCAGGGTAACACTCCAGGTAGCGAGTAAGTCCATAAGTTTTCTTGTGGACACGGGGGCTACCATTCTGTTTTGCTTGCCCACTCTGGGCCTTTGTTTCCTTCCCAGGTCTTGGTTATAGGGATTGATGGCAAACTCTCCTCTCCAAACCAGAATGCTAGGCTGGCCTGTGCCCTGGAGGGACACCTTTTTAATCTCTCCCAACCCGCTGTTCCTACCCACAGGTGGCACTTTCACATTCAAGCAACATGACTGACAACCAGATGCTCCCACACCCCTGCGTTCACCTCCCTGCTGGACCAACACCCAAGCCATCTCCCCCTCTCCAGCACCCCCTATCCTGAAAGAAGTAGCCCGACCAAATCTGCTGTCCTATATCATCAAAAAGGCTGGGATGTTAGGTCCGCTCATGATTTCACGTTTCTTCTTGTGAGGAGAATGCAGAACACACAACATGGCCACCACTGCAGGCCACAAGAAATGAAGAAGCAAGCAGCCCACATGTGCAAAGGAACAGCCAACCAGATGCTGATATGTAAGCAGTAATGGCATCTCCTACCAAATCAGTGGACTTTTCCTGACTCATCCCAGAAGGACTCTGACCTTAGCAGGATCCCCTGACCAATCCCAGAGAACACAGGACTCTAGATCACCACCTTTTCCTACCTCAGCCCCATCTCTTCCTCCCTTAAGCCTTCCTTTTCCGGACCAAGCCTTTTAAATTTTCTGTGCCACGGAACACGTGTGCAATTCCTTTTCCGAGGAGTGTGAGCATACATTCCAATAAAGCCATTACCCAGTGGTTTAAACTGCCTCCTTTTAGTCATCTGGATTTACAATGACAGTTTATAAATTTTGATTTAAGGCTTAGGATTGGCAATGGAAGGATTTCAGAATGTTTAATTTGCTTTGGATTTTTGGTCTTGAGAATAGGTCTCTAAAATTAAAAATCCAATTTTATACCTAGATTTTGTCTAGGACAAGTTGTTTAAACTTAGGAAAGTCAATTATATTCTTTTCAGTTTTTCTACTTACAAATTAAGAAAACTTATACCTATCATCATAAACTGTGGTAAACTTCCATCAGTTTCATGTAACTGGTTTAAAACACACAAAACAAGAAAAGCAAAAATATTGGTATTAATCTTCAACTGAAATTTTGCTATCTGATCTGTTCTAGGCTACAAAAAGAAGATTATGCAAAGGTGGCTAGGATTCAATATTGCATGTACTATAATTAAATCAGCCCCCCCAAAAAGAAAAATGGATATGTATGGAAAAAAATAATTTACATGTTTTACAAGCAGAAAAGGGAGAAAAGAAGAGAGGCTGTTAAAAAAAATTTGAAAAAATTTGAAAAAATTTAGAGTGAGAGGGAGCAATGTGAGTAAATAGGATTTGCAGAGCTGGTCCCATTCTGTCTCAGGGCAGTAGGCAGGGGGTCACTGGGAGTGAGGATCAATTTGCATAAAAAGAGCTAAGGAATCTAGGTGAGAGATCACAGTGTCTGAAGTAACTCAGAACTTAAAAAGACACATTAAAAGAAAATAGGGAAGTTTGGACTGGATTCCAAAAGTGTGGACTGGAGTCCCCTGTGCTTTTCCTTTGCTAGTAAAGCAATAAACCTTTTACTTTTTTCTCAAAACCATGTCCTCCTTATTAAATTGTCATCAGGGACAAGGACAAAGCTTTTTGATAATAGAATGAGCAAAAGCAGGATTCATGGAAGGAGAATAGGAGAATGTTAGTCTTCAGGGGCTGAGTGTAGGAACAGATAAGAAAAAGAGGGATATTTTAGCCAAAGTTTCAGCCAGACAAGAAAACTAAGTTCAAGATATTTATTATACAACATGATTACAATACATAATAATACTGCAGTTATATATTTAAAATTTTCAAAGAAAGCAGATACTATATTTTCTCATCACAAAAATATGATAGATGAATTAATTGGTTTTAATAAATAATTTTAAATACATGCACATGTGAAATCATCACATTGTGTACTATAAATGCATAATAAATTGCCATTTGCACTTCTTTCTTTCATTCTCATAAACTGTCAGAAAAACTACACACTTCAAGAGCAAGAAATCACATCAGTGATATAAAATATAATGTTTGTTGAAGGGCAGAGCATAGCATTACTCAGATGCTAAAAATAACTATTCATTCTCATTTGTCAAGATAAATGCTAGACATAATTCTAATAATAATGGATGAAATTAGAAGGATATATAAAAAAGTAATCCAATTCTCTGGTTTCTAAGGCATTGCTTGGTCACTTATAAGCTATTGGAGTCTATGAACTATGCTGAATAAAGATTTACAAAAATCATTTATTTAATTAAACTTATCATTAATGTGATCTTGAATCTCTGTGCCAATATAAAGGCTAGAATTTCAATAACCTAAGGGAGAAAACTTTTGTGTTTGCATATCAATAAAACATAATGAAGAATTCTAATCTGTTCGTATTAAAAGAAGAAAAGATGGTAGATATTAAAATGTATTCCCCAGTGTGTATTTATATTTTGAAAGCATATTTTATATGCCTGACAAGATGAAAGACACAAAAATTTAGAAACTATTTAGTCAAAACCAATTACAACCTCCTCCAAAAAAGTTGTGCATCATGGATGTCACACTTATTTAATGTCTATTTGCTGAAACTCTAATGAAATGTTTGCTTTTCCCACATAGCCATTCATTTTAGAGTTATTAACTGTGTTCCTCTCATAGACACACATCTTCTCCCCAAGAGGTAAATCAAGGGTATATAGAATGACAAAAAAACAGTAACATAATTTTGGAGAGCTGCATTCTGACAGCTTTCTCTTACTATCTCATAGAAAGCTGATTCTCTTTGTATTTTTTTTTCACATTTTACTTGTTTACTCTCCTGGGAAATACAAACATTTTATTGCTTTTAGCTTAAATTCTCAAGTCCTCCTACACATGCTTCTTTAGACAATCATATTTTTTTTATTACTAGACATGTGCTTCACTGCAGGTTTCCTGCATCCTGTGTTGTATAATTTTACCTAGAGCCACAGAAGACCATACCCAATCTCTTTCTAGGTGGGCCATCAGCACTGCCCTAGCACTGGGAAGGGTAAAGTGATTCTTATGTCAAGATACTTGACAAATGCCTGCAGTCTGCAAAACCATGCCTTAGCTGGCATAATGTAACCACACAATTGCAATGTTCTCACATTGGCATTATAGATAAAGATGCTGCCCTGCTATGTGGATGCCATGATCCTGAGGCTTTTGTCTTCACAATCATAATTACCCTCATACAACACCTTCTCATCCTCTTATAGGTATATTGCATGTAGTGATTTGATATTTCATGAAATCACCTACAGATACAAAGATAAGCAACATTATCTTATCCCCTAGTTGCTGGATATATTATCATTACATAATCAACTCTATCTGTATTCCCTGCCTGCAAAACTTGTTTTCATTGTTCTCCATATTTTTAAAAACTTCTCACCCAACATGAATGGTAATGTAGAATAGAGTTTCATATGCTTGGACCTACCCCCCAACACAGGCTTATATGTTTAATATAATTCCTATAAATAATAGAGGTCATATAATGAGATCATTTTACATATCACACAAGCTTAACAAAACATGAAAAGAGATTCCTTTACCTCTACTGTACTCTTACATTTAGAATACCTCATGTAGTACTCCAGCTTCTATATAAATGGATCTATTTTTTAAGTTTATTAAAGTAAAATTTAAACATAATAAAATCTACACATTTTTAGGTATACAGCACAGTGCATTTTTACTGAGTGTAAAACTGTATAAATATCACCATAATCAAGACAAAGAACATGTCCATCAGTCTCAAAAGAACTTGTTCTTTTTTTTTTTTTTTTGGTACTGAGGATTGAATTCAAGGGTACTCAACCACTGTGCCACATCCCCAACCCTATTTTGTGTTTTATTTACAGACAGGGTCCCACTGAGTTGCTTAGCACTTCACCATTGCTGAGGCTGGCTTTGAACTCATGATTCTCCTCTCTCAGCCTCCCAAATTAATAACAGTCTGAAAAATGGAAGATACTCCAACACCTGGAGACTCAATAATATGCTATTTAATGATGTATGGGTAACAGAAGACATCAGGAAGGAGATAAAAAAAATTCTTAGAGGTAAATGAGAACTCTGATACAACATGTCAAAATCTCTGGGACACTATGAAGGCAGTGCTAAGAGAAAAGTTTATTGCATTAAGCTCACTCATTAAAAGAAGAAAACATCAACAAATAAATGACTTGACACTATATCTCAAAGCCCTAGTAAAAAGAAGAACAAACCAACACCAAAAGTAGAATATAGAAAATAATTAGAATCAGGGCTGAAATCAATGAAATTGAAACTAATAAAAGAATTCAAAAAATTGACAAACCAAAAGCTGGTTCTTTGAAAAAATAAATAAAATTGACAAACCTTTAGACACCCTAATGAAAAGAAGGAGAGATAAAATTTGTGATGGAAAAGAATATATCACAACAAACTCCAATAAAATACAGAGAATAATTAGAAACTGTTTTTGAAAACTTTACTCCAGTAAAATAGAAAAACCCAAAGATATCAACAAATTTCTAGAGACATATGACCTACCCAAACTGAATGAAGAGGACATTCACAACTTAAACAGAATAATTACAAGCAAGGAAATAGAAGAAACTATCAACAGCCTACCAACCAAGAGAAGCCCAAGACTAGATGGATTCTCAGCCAAGTTTTACAAGACCTACAAAGGAGAACTAACCCCAACACTCCTCAAATTATTCCATGAAATAGAAAGGGAGAAACCCTTCTGAACTCATTCTATAAGGCTAGTATCACCCTGATACCAAAACCAGACAGAGACACATCAAAGAAAGAAAATTTCAGACCAATATTCCTGATGAATATAGATGCAAAATTCTCAATAAAATGTTGGCAAATTGCATATAAAACATATTAAAAAAACAATACACCATGATCAAGTGGAGTTCATTTCAAGGATGCAAAATTGGTTCAACATATGGAAATCAATAAATGTAATTTATCACATTAATAGACTTAAACATGAGTCATATAATTTTATCAATCAATTCAGAGAAAGAATTTGACAAAATACAGCACCCTTTTATGTTCAAAACACTAGAAAAACTAGGCATAGTAGTAACATACCTCTACTTTGTAAAAGCTATCTATGCTAAACCCAAGGCCAACATTATCCTAAAAGGAGAAAAATTGGAAGAATTCTCCCTAAAAACAGGAACAAGACATGAATGCCCTTTTTCACCATTTCTATTCAAAATAGTCCTTGAAACACTAGCCAGAATGATTAGACAGATGAAAGAAATTAAAGGGATACAAATAGGAAAAAAGAACTCAAACTATCATTATTTGCTGATGACATGATATTATACTTAGACAATCCAAAAAATTCCAACAGAAAATTTCTAGAATGAATAAATAAATTCAGCAAAATTTCAGGATATAAAATAAACACCCATAAATCAAATATATTTCTATACATCATTGATGAATCTTCTGAAAAGAAAAACAGGAAGACTATTCCATTCACAATAACTTCAAAAAAAATAAAATAAAATACTTGGGAATCAATCTAACAAAAGAGGTGAAAACTATACAATTAAAACTGAAGGACACTAAAGAAAGAAATTGAAGAAGACCTTAGAAGATGAAAAGATCTCCCATGCTCTTGGATATGCAGAATCAATATTGTCAAAATGGCTATACTACCCAAAGCCCAATATCATTCCTTATAGAAAGCAATTATAAAATTTGTTCAGAAAAATAAGAGACCCTAAATAGCCAAAGCAATCCTTAGCAAGAAGATTGAAGCAGAAACCATCACAATACTAGATATTAAACTATACTACAAAGCTATAGTAACAAAAGTGACACGGTATTGGCACCAAAATAGACACATAGACCAATGGCACAGAATAGAAGACAAAGAGAAAAACCCACAAAAATACAGTTCTCTCATACTAGGCAAATGTGCCAAAAACATACATTGGAGAAAAGATAGCCCCTTCAACCAGTGGTGCTGGGAAAACTGGAAATCCATATGCAGCAAAATTATGCTAAAACCCTATCTCTCACCATGCATGAAACTCAACACAAAGTAGACCAAGGACCTAGGAATTAGACCACAGACCCTGCACCTACTAGAGGAAAAAGTAGGCCCAAACATTCATCACATCAGATTAAGCCCAGGCTTCCTTAACAAGACTCCTAAAACGCAAGAAATAAAGGCAAGAGTAAGTGGGACAGATTTAAACTAAAAAGCTTTTTCTCAGCAAAAGAAATAATCAGTGAGGTGACCAGAGAGCCTACATTCTGGGAGAAAATTTTTGCTACACACATGTCAGTAGAGCACTAATCTCCAGGATATATAAAAAACTAAAAAAACAAACAACCCAATCAATAAATGGGCTAAGGAGCTGAACAGAAACTTCTCAGAAGAAGATATATAATCAATAAACAAATACATGAAGAAATGTTCAATATATTTAGCAATTAGAGAAATGCAAATCAAAACTATTCTAAAATTTCATCTCACACCAGTCATAATGGCAGTTATCAAGAATACAAGCAACAATTAGTGCTAACGAGAATGTGGAGAAAAAGGCACATTCAAACATTGCTGGTGGGACTGCAAATTGGTGCAACCAACCTGGAAAGCAGTATGGAGATTCCTTAAAAACTTGGAATGGAACCACCATTTGACCCAGCTATCCCACTCCTTGGTCTATACTCTAAAGACATAAAAACAGCATACTACCGTAACACCAGCCTCTTCAATGTTTATATAAGCACAATTCACAATTGCTAAACTGTAGAAGCAACCTAGATGTCCTTCAATAGATCAATGATAAAGAAACTGTGGTATATATACACAATGGAATATTACTCAGCAATAAAAGAATGAAATTATGGCATTTGCAGGTAAATGAATGGAGTTGGAGAACATCATCCTAAGCGAAATAAGACAATCCCAAAGAACAAAGGCCAAATGTTTTCACTGATTATTGGATGCTGATATATAATGGGGGTGGAGGTGGTGAGCATAGGAGAAATGGTGGAACTTTGAATAGGGTAAAAGGGAAGTAGGGGAAGGGAGGGAGCATATGGGTAACAAAGATGGTGGAATGAGATGGACATCACTGTCCTAGGTACATGTATGAAGACAAAAGTGGTGTGACCCTATCTTGTTTACAAGTAGAGAAATGGAAAATTGTGCTCCATATGTGTACTATGGCTTGAAATGCATTCTCTGTTTTAAAAATAAATCAATAAATTTTTTAAAAAATTTTTAAAACATGGTGATAAATGAAGTAAATGTACACAGAAAAATAAATACCACATAATTTCACATAAATGTATAATATAAGGAGCTGAACTCATGCAAGCATGCTGGTTCCAGGGACTGGAAAGTGGGAAAAAGAACAATTGGTCAAATGGTACAAAAACTGAGTTATAAAATGAATACTTTAAAGACTTGATTTATACTCTAAGATTTCATCTTATACATATTATGGTGAATATATTTAATAATATCATACTACATACTTGAAACTTGCTTAGCGATTAGATTTTACATGTTTCCAACCTCACACACACTCATACACAGAACATGATAACCATCTGAAATGATGGAAGTTTTAATATGACTGGGGTATTCATTTCAACATGCACACATATCTAGGCTCATAATTTTGCTTTGTGCACTTTGGATATATACAATTTTATTTGTGAATCATATCTCCTTAAATCTGGAAAAATAAAAAGTAAAGACTTTTTTTAAAGTAATACTATTTAGCAAAGAACACTGATGTTAAGAGCTCTTTTAAAAACACAGTAAAGATAAGGAGATGGAAACATTATTTTCCTGGATTTGATCAGTTCACACTGTGTACATGCATTGAACAATTACACTGTTCTTCACAAATATGTGCAAATTCTCTGTTTTAATATAAAATCTTTAAAAATGAAATATTTAAGATAGTTTCAATATGTCAATAACTAGACCAACTAAAGCAAACTAAATGTACAATATTTTTTTCTTCTTATTTCATTTAATAGCACCAACTTCTTACCAAAATTACCAACTGGTACTTAGTATCAAAACTTTTTGCCTAATTTCTCATTTTGTTTTAATTTTTTAAAAGCCCAGTAAAAAATTAAATCATATACAGATAGATCAACTTTTATCTTATGTTGACATTTCCTCTTTAAGAAAGTTCTGTTCAGACACAAGGTATTGTATATTAATCTGTGTTTTCATAAACCCTACAATTAGGAGAGATAAAAATGTTCTAAGATTTAGTTAATGAAATCATTGAAGAATAAATGAAGACTAGGTGTGGGTGGAAGAACAAATGAATCATTTTGAATAGATGTTTGCTTATACTGTCTCATGTGACAAGTTATAGAGACCCACTAAATAAATCATTCATGTAATTCAGTGTCTTAAAAAAGTGTACTTCAGCCAGAGTTCACAATAGAATAGATGATGTTATTTGTCATATTTACCAATTGCATTTGGTAGCTAATTTTAAGGTCTGTTCAGTAACCAAAAACACCATTATATATGTTATCCTTCTCTCTCTTAGTCTCTGTCTGCCTCTCTTTATTTATCTCTCTTTTAATATATATACATATATATATATACACATGTATATAAATACATATGTAGAGATATGTAATTACATGTAAACAAATTATATACATAAATGGCAAGTTCATAAACTGGCATATTCGTTTTTGATGGAAATGTATCAAATGTGTTTAAAATAATCTCTTTATAATGGTACAAATGTGTATGAACATATACAGAGGCATTTCTACATGTTGATATTCCAGTCAAATCAAATGAAACACAGAATTTTTAAAGCCTAATTTGATACAAATCAAAAAATTTTATTTCTTAATAATATTTCAATATTAACCACTAAAAATTAGAAAAATTTAGAACTGAACAATCTACTGTATGGTGAATTGTTGACAACTAAAACTAAATCTCAAAGAAGCAAAGAAATCATACCTCAAGATTGGCCAGACACAATAAAGAAAAATTGAAGGATATGTGGCTACTCTTTTACAATTCTCACTATCACCCCATTAATCTCCTAAGTGCTCCTCTTACATCTTTGTTTCTGAGAGTGTAGATGAGAGGGTTTAGGCTAGGGGTGACAACAATATAAAAAAGGGCAATGAACTTCCCCTGATCTTGGGAATTTTCTGTTGGTGGCTGGAGATATATGCACATGACTGGAATAAAAAAAAGAAAAACCACCATAAGATGGGCTCCACATGTCCCAAAGACTTTCTGAAGTCCAGTAGTGGATTGCATCTTCAGTACAGCCTTGGCAATGGCACCATAGGAGCTGAGAATGAGAATAAGTGGTATGACAACAAAAATGGAGCTCATCACCATAAGAGTCAGCTCATTAGCATGGATATCAATGCAGGATAATTGTAGCAATGCTGGAACTTCACAGAAGAAGTGATCCACCTGGTGATGTCCACACAGGGGTACCCAGAATGTAAAGGAGGAATGAAGTGCTGAGGTAGTAAAGCCACTTACCCAACAAGCCAAAGCCAATATGTGGCAGAAACGAGGGTGCATGAGGACAGCATAATGCAATGGTCTGCATACAGCTACATAACGATCATAGGACATCACCACCAAAAGCACACACTCTGTGGTTCCCAGAGCTAGGACAAAGTAGAGTTGAACCAAGCAACCTGCATAAGAAATGGTCTTCTCTGGTCCCCGGAGGTTTACCAGCAGCTGGGGAATGGAGCTTGTGGTGTAGCAGAGATCCAGAAAGGAGAGGTTTGATAAGAAGAAGTACATGGGAGTGTGGAGATGGGAGTCCAAGTGTGACAGGATGATGATGAACAAGTTGCCTATCAATGTCATCAAGTAGAATATCAAGATAACCACAAAGAAAGCTGCTTCCAGGCGAGGCCACTTAGAAAACCCCAGTAAAATAAAATAGTCTTCAGAGCTTGCATTTTTTTCCATCATAATTCAATTTTTCCCCCTATGTTTTAGGAAAGAATCACATAAACTTCAAAAGCTGTCTACACATTGTCAAAGACTTCCAAAGAGATTGAAGAAAAACTTCTAACACTTCCAACTGTAACATTATATGCCTTAATGGCAGTAAAAATTTTTCTCATTTTTATTGTGCATTTCATTTAGATGTGTGCTGTTTCAGAAATGATAAGTAAGTTCTAAAGTGACTAACTTCTTTTCATACAATTCCTAAATTAATATTTGGATTAATAATTGCATGATATTCCATGGCTAGAAAGGACTTTTATTAAAATATTTTTTATTTAAACATTTAATTTAATCCTCTTTTTTACTTTTTCAGGTTATTTCAAATTTTGTACTTAGAGAGAAAGGAATAATTCCATTCTTAATGACTTTTCATATACATAAGATTTTTTCAGGTGAAGAAAAACAATTTGGGAATAACATTAGAATGTCAATAATATTAGCTAGAAATTAACTGAATATGATTATAGATATAATGAAATATTATTAATGAATTATGCTGGTAGCTTATTTCTAGACTAAAAATAATATGAACACACATACACTAATACACAAGTATTCACTGTATGAGGAAAGCTGAATGGAGGAATCAATGATGGAATGCTTTTAATTTCAAATGCAAATAACAATAAATGTGATCTTTAGAACACAAAAGATAATTATATTAAAAATTTGGGAGAGAGAAAAATGGAGGGTTTAGGGATGCAGGAAAGAGGAGAGAAGCTCTGATTGTAGTACTTGGACTTTAAATTGTGTATATCACAGGGCTGTGAGACAACTACAACAGGGCTTAAAGGGAGTTTCTAAGAAGTTTCATATGCTTCAGAACAATGAGATGTTATGTAAAGTTTGAGTCAAAATTCAGGCTTTCCATGATTTGTAACAATGTTTCTGACTAGATATTAACTAATAGTAAAATATAATTAAAGATATGTGTACACTGAATAAAATCCAATAGCCAATTCATTAATAGTTATTATAGTTATTCCTTTGTAAAAAAATGATGCACTGATACTTTGATTTTCATTTTCTTATTTTCTCTGTGCATTATCAATCATTCATAGAAAAAGATAAACACCATTTTATTACATAATGTTTTCTACATGACACAGTAACCACCACTTAAATATCCCTGACTGGTTTTGTCATACCACTTCTCCCCTTTCATCACAGCCAGTTCTTCTTTTCATAATCTTAGAAAATATTACAAAGACAAATTCAGCTAAATAGACTCACCTTCAGTCTTTTGGGAAACTCTTCATGCCTGAAATAGTGTAATTTTGTCTATTAAAAATGATATAAGTGGTGCCTAAGTTACAAAACGTGTCTGCAAGATTATTGAAGTCAAATGCCATGGAAACTTCCTGTGATGCAGCATTATTTTCTTCCCTTATGCAGGTGCTTGTATTTCTTACTACATTAATTTTAAAGTATCACCTGTGATATCACTTCACCTGTTGCATAACATATATTCTAGCATTCTTCTAGAAATTAAAAAAAAAGGCATAAGAAATAATGGACTAAATATAAAATAGATGATTCATGTAGAAAAAAATCCATAGCTTTAGTTTTGTTCTTGATGGAAGAAAGAGGGAAATGAAGAGAATTAAGATAGCTTCTCTTTTACTTTAAAGCAAAAACTGTCAGCAAATGCATGTCCTAGAACTCTTATTATTATTACAAACAGACATTTTTCTAATTCTATAATGTTCATTCCTACATGGCTTATTATTTTAATTTTAATTGATTAACAATACTTATTCTGTTAGTCAGCTGTTTTTTTCTGTGACCAAAACCACCTGACAAAACAAATTAAAGTAAGAAATGTTTATTCTGGGATCATAGTTTCAGAGTTTCAGTCCATGATTTGCTGACTCCATTGCTCTGAGCTCAAGGTGAGATAGAACACCATGGCAGAAGAGTGGTGGAGGAAAGCAGTCAGCTCATGGAAGCTGAGAAGCAAAGAGAAAGAAAGAAGCCAGGGGCAGAACCTGGCTTCCAGAACAGGTTCCAGGGCAGAACCCTTCCAGGGCAGGTTCCCAGCGACCTACTTCCTCTAACTAGGGCCAGTTTCCTGTAGTCCATTCAGCTACTAGTGGATTAATTATTTGATGAAGTCAAAGCCCTAATCATTGCCTAAAAGCCCCATTTCTGAAACTTGCCTTATGGAGGACCATGCTTCCAGGATATAAACTTTTGGGCACATTCTAGTTTCAAATTATGGCACTTATATACATTCACAGGACACAATGCAGTGTCTTGAAATATATAGATATCATGAAATGATCACATCAAATTGTTTAACAAAATCAATATCTCACATATTTATCACTTTTTATAGTGATAGCATTCTAAATCTACTTTTTTTTAGCAATTTGAAATCCAAGAGCTATCTGCCTGCCTGCCTTCTTCAGTAGTGTTCCATCAACTTCTGCCAATACTGATCTTCCTGTCTTCGTCCATCTTCCCTGTCATTCTCTTCTTGGTCTATGACCTCACCATGTATAAACAGATGAAGAGGTTCACTGCTTGTCATACAACTGAAAACATGATCCTAATTGTTTTCTTATGCCATTTTTGCTAAGGTGCTTTATTCTCTTTTATAGCAGAGTATGAAGATAACTGTGACTGCCACAGAAGACAGAGGTTCAGTTTTTGCAAAAGACTTGCTTTAGCAGAATGTGGAAACACATTAGGGTATTCAAGGTATCAGGGGATAGATCCTTTATCCCAGACCAAATGGGATCTTTATGAAAACAAAATGAATAATGATATTTTCTTTCTTTGAGGCCTTTGAGAGGATAAATCCCAAAGTTGCAATTAATGCCCTTCAAGCAGCTGTCCTGGTTGGAATGGTGTGTTGCTTGAAGAATAAAACTCTTCACAGAAATACCTTCAGTTTGCTGTTGTGGTCTTCCTGACAGAACAGTGAATTTATCACTATATAGCATGGGCAAAGATGCTGTGAGTTATATTAACAATGAAGGAAACATGTTGCCCTGAATCATCTGACTTATTCCCTCAGTTATTCATGAGGCAAGGACTCAAGTTTGTAAGACAACCTGTTAGAAGTAGTGAAGGATTAGGTGTTATGAGATTGAAAAACCAGAAAATTCAAAAACTAAACTTCATATAGAAGTACATATAGAGCTCCCCTACAATATGTTTATCTTCCTGATTGTTTTTTACATTGACTTCCAAAAGGGCTCCAGATACAGCTCAGTAGTAGAGTGCTTGCTTAATATATGCAAGTCACTGGATTCCATTCCCAGCACTGCAGAGAAAAATTTAATGTCATGTTTATCCTTGCAAAGGTTTAGTAAATAATCCAAATATCACTTAAACATTTTATATATTTTATTCTGTTTCAATTGACAAATAATACTGATATATTTATGAGATACAATGCAATGTTTTGATATATGCTGTTATGGTTTAGATGTGGTGTCCCCCCAAAAGTTCATATGTGAGACAATGCAAAACAGTTCAGAGGAAAAATGATTGGGTTATAAAAGTCTTAACCTGATCAGTGAATGAATCCACTGATAGGGATTAACTGAGTGGTAATTGAAGTGGTAGGGTGTGGCTGGAGGAGGTGGGAATTAGGACATGGCTTTGGGGTATATATTTTGTATATGGAGAGTGGTGACTCTCTGCTTTCTGATGACATGAACTGCTTCCCTCTGCCATACTCTTAGGTCATAATGTTTTGCCTCACCTCAAGCCCCAAGGAAGTGAGCCAGCCTTTTTTGGACTAAGACCTCTAAAATAGTAAGCCCTCAAATAAACTCTTCCTCCTTTACAGTTGTGCTGGTTAGGTCATTTAGTCACAGCAGCAAAAAAGCTGACTAAAACATATGCATATGATGTGGAATGATTATGTTAAGGCGTGATTCCAAAAATCCCAAATAAAACTCCAGCTCTTTTTAAAATAAAGACAGAAAATGTATTCTGGCTAGGGCCAAGGAAGCAGCAAGCAGAGTGTTCTGTAGCCCAAGACACAGAGCATTCATGGGGAGCATTCATTATTAAAAGCCAAAAACAAAAATGAGAAGGAAAAGGTGCGGGGGAAACTAATACAGTTATAGAACTTGTTTCTCAGAAAGATTCTCAGTACATTCTCAGGAAGCAGGTTATGTTCTATAAATTGCAAAAGCTGTAGTCTGGGTGCAAGAGGGGGAGGATGTCAGCTTCTATGCGAATGGACTCTTACAGGAAGGGGGGCCAATTTTGCACAGGGTGAGATATATGAGCAGAATGGGGTCAGCCTGACTTAACTTTCAAATAAGCCCATAACAATTAAACTAAATTACTTAACATATTCATCACCTCACATAATATTTCTTGTGGCAAAATGTGTATTTAAAAATCTCATTATCAATTTTGAAATATAAATATTCTTAATTGTAGTCACTATGCAATGCATTAGATCTATTGAATTTATTCTCCCTAACTTAACTGTTCCCTATGGCAAAACACCTCTTTTCCATTACTCTTTCTCCAGCCCCAGATTGTGTTAACAATGATTCCACTTTAAACAGCTGAGTCTGATTATTTTAGATTTCACATATTATACAGAGATTTCATACAGCATTTGTCTTTCTGGGTCTGCTAATTTCCCTGAGCATAATGTTCTCCTCATTCATTAATATCATCAAAACTATAAGAATTTTCTTCTTTTTTTCAACCTGAATAGTGCTCCATTGTGTAAATACATCTTATCTTTTATCCATTCATCTGTTAACAGATACTTATGTTCCTTCCATATTTCCATTATTCTGAAAAACAATGTAATGTACATGAGAATACATATATCTCTAGTGAATTCTTATATTTTGGTGTGACCTAGATATTTATTTTCAATATAAATTGGGTTCTCTCATATTTAATGCAAGACTTAGTCACATTTTATAGTTTCTAGTTCTTTGTCTTCTCCATGCTCCCTAAACTACTTGATCAAGACACTTGCCTTATACAGCTGCTTCCTGGGAACAACTTTATTGTGGTGTAGTAGAGACAGATGAGGCAGACACCAAAGACAGCAGGAAGCAGTTTTGTTTTTGGGGTTTTGTTTTTTGTTTTTTGGTACTGGGGATTGAACTCAGGGGCACTTGACCAATGGGCCACATCCCTAGCCCTATTTTGTGTTTTATGTAGAGACAGGGTCTCACTGAGTTGCTCAGCACCTCACCCTTGCTGAGGCTGGCTTTGAACTCATGATTCTCCTGTCTCAGCCTCCCAAATGAAGCGTTTTTATTTGACTGCAGCTGGTTCAAAGGGTAAAGCTTTCACTGTAATCAACTAATCCCCCTGAACCCTAAGTTCAGGCAGTTTCAGAACTTTATACACAGCATGTAAGGGGAGGGGCTCAGAAGTCCACAGTCTGCAGAAGTTTAATCAAAAGCAGCCTTTTCTTTCACTGTTTTGAGCAAGTTAACACTTCAAGGACACCACCTGAGAAGGGGAGAGCTTCTTCTCTCCTTTCTTTCCTCCCCCTGCCAGCTGTTACCATGGAGCCCAATTAGTAGCATCTTCTCTTATATTTAAAATGTAAACATCTCTGTGAAGCTCTGCTCAAGGACAGAGGCCTTGTTAAGGACCTGTCTTTCCTACCACACTTTGCATTTGTAAACACACTTCTATAACCTATTACATCATTACTATACAAGATAGTACATAATTGTTTGTGAAAAAAAACAAGTAAAGGCCCATTCAGCACCTGGAGTGCTGATCTCTTTCAGGCCAGTGGCCAAGTAAGATAGAGCAATAGGAAATAGGAAGCTTAACTACATTGAACCCTTGTAGAGACTCTTTTGTTTATAGTCCTGAGATCAGTTATGGTGAAGATTTCTGCAGAAGCTTAATTAAGATTTTCTGTGGAGGAAGGAGTGTCACTACAATGGAAGAGCTAGATACAATATATTTGCCTAACCCTACTGCTTGGCATGGACCATACAGATATGCTGCAGTGAGCACCTCAAATCCACAGCATGGACCTCCTAGATTCATGCCAGCTTGCCCTAAACCCAAGTACAACTTCAATATTCTAAGATTTTAGTCCCCAGGTATGCCACATTCTCTCCATCTCTCTCTCTCTCTCTCTCTCTCTCTCTCTCTCTCTCTCTCTCACACACACACACACACACACACACACACACACACACAATCTCACTCTCATCACCCAACCCCAACCACTGGTTGAGTATTCATGTCCATGAGGGCTCTTTCACTTTCTACTTTCTATTGGCTCTGGAAGGCATATTAGCCTTCTCTCTGTTGGATCTTTAAAACCTCTATTATGTGTTTTGTTTTGCTACCTCCTTGTTATCTGTTTCACTTGATAGCACACTGAAACCTTACCTCTTTTCTGGTCAGGGTTCCTACAGAGGGTGGCCATGTTGATAGGAATAAACTGGACACAGGTCAGAGAACCACAAGGTGTTTGCAAGCATAACCAAGTTTCCAGTGAGAGAGAACACCTGATCAAAGTAGGACAATTAGATCTCAGACTGATTCAAGGATAAAGAAATATCTTATGGAAGCCACACTATCAACATTCACAGCCACCTCAACTGGAGCCCATTAAGGAATGGTTAGTGTTTATAACCACTGTCTAGATAGTCATCAAGACCAGAGGAAAATCTGACAGTATCTTTTTGACATACTCATTTTTATTTCTTTGGATACATACCCAGAAGAAGAGTTGCTGGATCATATGGTGTTTTAGTCAGCTTTTTTGCAGCTGTGACTAAGTGACCCAATCAGCACAATTGTAGAGGAGGCTTTCTCATATTTACCTAACACATTTTCAAATGACTCACAATTTACTCATGCCTATGTAGTATCCTATATATTAATAATATGTTTTCACACATATTTTCAGAAGTACATTCTTAGGAATATTCATATTTCCCTGTATTCATGTTAATTCTCTAACCCTAACCCTAAGTGCTTACAAATTTTGATCCTTCTTTTCATCTACCCCTATATCTAATCCTATTTGTCTTAAATCCAGGTACACCAATGTAAATTTTAAAGTGTAATTAAAGTTTTATTTTCAATTTCTAGTATTTAATATACATTGATATCACATTATATTATATGTAGGATTCATCCTTGCTTGCTCATATTTGCATAATGTATTTTCATATTACTCTCACTATGCTCATCTCTGTATAGGATTATATATATTTATATATGTTTTCTCATATATTTTCACAAGAATATTCTATGAATATTCATATTTCTCCATATTCATATTAACTTTGTAACCCCTACCCTAAGTTAGTAAAAATTTATTACCCTTTACCTACCTCTATATTGAATTAACAAGAGTTAAAACCATATACATCAATATAAATTTTAAGTGTATTTTATTTTAAATTTTCAATGTTAAATTTGCATACAAATCACAGTATATCATATATAAGATTCATCCTTGCTTCCTCATATTTACATAATATATTATCATATGTCTCTCTTTTTTTCATCATTCTGTAGGATCCTGTATTTAATGTATGATTTCACATGTATAGTTTCACAAGTATATTCTTATCAATATTCATATTTCCTCATAATCATGGTAATTCTCTAAAAATATTCTGTACTAAATTTGATATTATTCTTTAATTACCTCCATATCCAAATCTATCTAACCTTAAGTATAGGTACACCAATATAAATTTTGAAATGTATTTTGAATTTATTTTCAATGTTAAATTTGCATGCATATCACAGTATATAATATATAGGATTCATACTTATTTACTCATGTTTACATAATTTATTTTTCTATGACTGTCATTTTCTTCATCCCTGTGTATGAATCTGTATTTCTTTGTTTTCACACCCATTTTCAAAAGTACATTCTTATGAATAGTCATATTTTTCCATATTCTTATTTATTCTCTCATCCTAACCCTAAGTATGTACAAAACTTTATCTACCTATATGTATAAATCTAACTATACTTAAATCTATGTACAACAATCAAAATGATAAAGTGTAATTTTACTTTTATTTGCAATTTCCAGTGTTAAAGATTTACCCTTGCTCCCTGATATCTACACAATATTTTTATATGAATCTCATTTTACTCATCTCTGTGTAAGATCTTATGTATTTACATATATTTTCACACATATTTTCATAAGCACATTCTAATGAATATTTATATTTCCCCACAATCATGTTAATTCCCAAACCCTAACCCTAGTCAGTACAAAACTTGATAGTACACTTCACACATCTCTAAATCTAAACCTAACAAGCCTTAAAACCAGTTACACTATTATAAATTTTAAAGTGTATTTTGACTTTTTCAAACTTATTTGTTAAATTTGCATATGTATCACTGTATATTTTATATGTTTCATGGTTTCTTCCTCATATATACATAATATATTTTTCTATGATTCTCATATTATATACCTCTGTGTAGGATTCTGTATATTTATACATGTTTTCACAAAATTTTCACAAGTACATTCTTATGAATATTCATATTTCCCAAAGTTCATTTCAATACAAAACTGTATATTACCATGTACACCTATATAAACTTTAAAGTGTATTTCAACTTTTATTTTCAATGTTTATTGTTAAATTTGCATACATATTGCAGTATTCCTATGTAGACTTCAACTTTGCTTCCCCTTATTTACATAATATATTTCCGTACAACCCTTACTTTACTCATCCTTGTGTAAGATCCTTTATATGTGATTTCACACGTTTTCAAATTTACATTCTTATGAATATTTATATTTTTCTATACTCAGATTAATTCTCTGATCCTAACCATTCTGTTCAAAAATATATATTATGCCTTAGCTGCTTCTATATTTAAACCTAGGTAGACTGAAATTCAGGTTTACAAATATAAATTTTAAGTTATATCTTGACCTTTATATTTAATATTCAATGTGAAATTTGCATACATATCACAGTTTATTATATATAGTATTTTTTTGCTTCCTCATGTTTACATATTATATTTTCTTGTGACACCCTCTTCACTCATCTTTGTGTAGAGTCCTGTACATTTATATGTTTTCACCCATCTTCTTACAAGTACATTCTCATGAATATTTATATTTTTTCATATTCATATTAGTTCTCTAACTCTAATTCTAAGTCAGGAGAACATTTGCTTTTAGCCTTTATCTACCTCTGTATCTAAACATTAAAAAACTTAAGATGAGGTACACCCATATAAATTTTAAAGTTTTTGACATTCATTTTCAAGTTGCAATGTTAAATTTGCATACATATAACTGTATATCATATATAGGATTCATATTTGCCTCTTTATATTTATAAAAATATTTTTATATGACTTTTACTTTAGTCATCAGTTTGTAGGATCCTGTGTATTTATATATGTCTTCACACATATCTTTACAAGTTCATTTTTATAACTATTCATATTTCTCCATATTCTTGTTAATTCTCTAACCATAACCCTTTGTCAATACTAAACTGGATATTACTATTTCAGTACCTCTGTATATAAACCCAATTAGACTTAAATCCATGTACACCCATAAGAATTTTAATTTTAAATGTATTTCTACTTTTTTTAATTACCTTTTTAAAATTTTTATACATATTACAATATATTATATATAAGATTCATCCTTACTTCCTCATATTTACATAAGATATTTTCATGTAACTCTCAATTTACACATTTCTGTGTATTATCCTGTATATTTATATGTGTTTTAAACATATGTTCACAAGTAAATTCTCATAAACATGCACATTTTCCCATTTTCATGTTGTCTCTAACTCTAAACTTAACTCAGTAAAAGAAATTATATTACATTTGCCTTTTTATCTAAACCTAACTGGACTTAAATTCAGATATACTAATATAAATTTTAAAGTATTTTTTGACTTGTATTCTCAATTTTCTCTGTTAAATGTTTATATATCACAATATATTATATATATATGATTCATCCATGCTTTATTATATTTGCCAAATATGTTTTTATGTGACTCTCACTTTAAACATCCGTGTCAGTTTTGTGTGTGTGTGTGTATATATATATATATATATATTCACATATTTTTATTAGTACTTTCTTATGAATATCCATGTTTCCCCATACTTACATTAATTCTCTAACCCTAACCCCAACTCAGTTCAAAATTTAGCAATTCCCCTTTTCTACCTCTATATCTAAGTCTAATTAGACTTAAATCCAGGTACATTAATATAAATTTTAAAGAGTATTTTGAATTTACTTTTAATTTTTAATATTAAATTAGCATACATATTACAATATATCTTATAGAGGATTCATTCTGCTTCCTCATACTTACTTAAAATATTTTTATAATATTCTCAATTTACTCATTCCTGTGTAAAATCCTATGTATTTGCATGTTTTCACACATATTTTCTAATGTACATTCTTATGAATATTTATATATTTGATATTCATGTTAATTCTTTAACCCTAATCCTAACACAGTAAAAAATTTGATATTACCTTTTACCTACCTCTATAAACAAAACTAAATGTTCTTAAATCCATGTACAGCAATATAAATTTTAAACTATATTTCAACTTTTATTTTCAATTAAATTCACATATATAGTACAAAATACCATACATAGCATCCATCCTTGCTTTCTCATATTTTCTTAATATATTTTCATATGACTCTCAATTAACTAATCCCTGTGTCAGATTCTATATGTTTTCAAACATATTTTCAGAAGTACATTCTTAAAATTTATATTATTCCATATTTCTGTTATTCTCTAACTCTAACCTTATTTGAGTACAATATTTGATATTACACTGTACCTTACAATATATCTAAACTTAACTAGACTTAAATCCAGGTACACCAATATGAATTTTATACATATTTTAACTTTTATATTTGATTTTAATGTTAAATTTGTGTACATATCACAATATATCATATATAGGATTCATCCTTTTTTCCTTATATTTACATAATTTATTTTTATGGGACTCTCACTTTCCTCATCCCTTATATGTCTTCTTAAAGTGGCAAAAATAAACAAATTCAAAAAAAATAAAAAATAAACAAATAAACAAATTCCTTAGTATGGACAAAAGATATAGTAGCTCTGTCACATATAAAAATGAAAAGCACAGGGTATATGAACTTAAAATCATAATAAGTTAATGAGTGTTTCAGTACTCAGTTATACTTAAAAATTAGTCAGATATCAAAAGATTATTCATTAATTAAATTGACTTAATATTAATCCAAGTTGTTAAGTTACCTAAAAATCTTGGAACCATGTTTAAGCTGATATGCTATAAACAATAACTACTATTTCAAAAATATTTGTTAAAATTATGATTCTATCAAATTGAACATAAATGCACATTTTTAATAATCTTAAATGTTTTGGATCCTGTGTATGTTTTCACATATATTTTCTGAAATACATTTTTATGAGTATTTATATTTTTCCATATTCATGTTAATTCTCTAACCCTAATTGTAACTCAGTACTAGTGACTTTGGGTTAGGGTCAGAAAATTAAAATGACCATGAGAAAATATGAATATACATAAGAATGTACTGGTGACAGTATGTGTGAAAATGTATTTAAATATACTGGATCCTTCACTGGGATGGCTAAAATGAGAGTTATGTAAAAATATATTTTATAAATAGGAGGTAGCAATGGTAAATCCCTCTATATAATATTTTGTGATTTGTATTCAAATTTAACATTGAAAATTTTAAATAAACAAAGAAATACACTTTAATACTCCTATTGGTGTAACTGAATTTAAGTCTAGTTAGTTTTGTATATGGAAGTAGTTAAAAGGTAATATTCAGTTTTGTACTTTACAGTTAAAAGAAGAAAATTAACATGAATATGGGAAATATAAATATTTATAAGAATGTACTCTTGAAAATATATGTGAAATCATATATAAATATTTACAATAGTACAGAGATGAATAAAATGAAAGTCATATGAAAATAAATTATGTAAATATAAGGAAGAAAGCATGAATCATACATATGGTATACTATAATATGTATGCCCAAATTTAATATTGAAACTTGAAAGTAAAATTTAAATATTCTTTAAAATGTATATTGGTATCTCTGGATTTAAGTCTGGCTGGGTTTACATAAAGAGGTAGTTACAGTACAACATCAAATTTTGAACAGACTTAGGATTAGGGTTAGAGAATTAATATGATTATAATAAAATATAAATATTCATAATAATGTACTTGTTAATATATGTGCAAAAAATTATATAAATGTTCAGGATCATACAAAGGGATGACAAAAGTAAGAGTCATATGAAAATACATTACATAAATATGAGGAAGCAAGATGAATACTATATATGGTATACTGTAATATGTATGCAAATAAAATATTTAAAATTGAAAATAAAAGTTGAAATACACTCTAAATTTATATTATTGTACCACATTTTAACTTATATTAGGCTTATATATAGAAGTAGGTAAATGGTAATATCAAATTTTGTACTGATTTAGGGTTAGGATTAGAGAATTAACAGGATTATGTGGAAATATAAATATTCATAGAAATGTATCTGTGAAAATGTGTGATAACATACATAAATAAACAGGATTTTACACAGGCATGAGTAAAGTGAGAGTCATATGAAAATATATAATGTAAATAAGAGGAAGCATGGATGAATCCTATATATGATATACTGTGATATTTATCCAAAGAAAACATTGAAAATTTAAAATGAAAGTCAAAATATACATTAAAATTTATATTGATGTACCTGGTTTTAACATTCTTTAGTTTTAAAACTAGAAGTAGGTAAACTATAACATCAAAATTTTTACTGACTTAGGAAAATATTTAGAAAATTAACACAATATAGAGAAACAAATATTCATAAAAAAGTGGTTGTGAAAATATGTGAAAACATAAATATACAGGATACTACATGGAATGAGTGAAGTAACAGTCATATAAAAATATATTATGTAAATATGAGAAAGCAAAGATGAATTTCATGTAAGATATGCTGTGCCATGTATGCAAATTTAACATTAAAAATTGAAAATAAAAATAAATACACACTTTAAAATTTACGTAGATATACATGGATTTAAGTCTATTAAGAATTAGATATATAGGTAGGTAAATGATAATATCAAATTTGTACTAATAGGTTTAGGTATAGAAATTAACATAAATATGGAATTATATAACTATTTATAAAAATATACTTGTTAAAATATGTGTATAAAAATACACAAATATATAGTATTATACACAGAGATGAGTCAATTGAGAGTCATATGAAAATATATTATGTAAATATGAGAAAGAAGGATGAATTCAACATATGAAATACTGTGATATGTATTCAAATTTATCATTGAAAATTAAAAATAATAGTAAATATGCACTTTATAATTCCTATTGGTGAACCTGAATTTAAGTCTAGTTAGGTTTAGATATAGAGGTAAGAAAAGGATAATATGCAACATAAAACCCTAACATGCAAAATAAACAATCAAAGGCAAAATATACTTTGAAATTCACATTGGTGTACGTGGATTTAACAAAAATATGATTAGATACAGTGGTAGGTAAAAAATAATATCAAATTTTGTACTGACTTAGGATTAGGGTTAGAAAGTTATAATAAATATGAATAAATATGAATATATTTTAGAATTTAGTCCTGAGAAAATATAAGAAAACATACATGAATATATAGAATCCTACTCAGGGATGAGTAAATTGAGAGTCATAAGAAAATATATTAAGTAAACTTGAGAAAGTCAGGTTGAATGTTATATTTTTTCCACAGTGATGTGTATGCAAATTTATCATCAAAAATTGAAAACTAAATGGGAAATACAATTTAAAATTAATTTTGTGGTACCTGATTTAAGAAAATTTAAGATTAGTTACAGAGGTAGTTAAAATAATATATTTTACAGACTTTGTGTAAAGGTTAGAGAATTAACATGAATATGAAGAAATATGAATATTTCTAAAAATGTACTTTATAAAAATGTATGAAAAACATACATGTGTATATAGAATCCTACACAGGGATGAGTAAAGTTAGAGTCATATGAAAATATAAATATAAGAAAGTCAGAATGAATTTTATATATGATATAGAGTAATGTATATGCAAATTTAAAATTAAAAATAAAAGGCAAAATACACTTTAAAATTTACATTAAGGTGCCCAGATTTAAGAACAGTTAGGATTTGATTAATACAATGGTAGGAAAAAATAAAATCAAATTTTGTACTAACTTAGGGTTAGAGTTAGAGAATTAAAATAAATATGAAGAAATATAAATATTCCTATGAATATTCTTCCGAAAATATGTGGGAAAATATACATGAATATATAGAATCCTACACAAGGATGAGTACAGTTAAAGTCATATGAAAATATATTATTTAAATATGAAGAAGTCAGGACGAATCTCATATGAGTATAGTGATGTGTATGCAAATTTATCATTCAAATTTAAAAATAGAAGGAGAAATACACTTTAAAATTCACATTCTTGTATCTGGATTTAAGAAAAGTTAAGATTAGATACAGTGGTAGGTAAAAAGTTACATCAAAATTTGTATGGCATAGTGTCAGAATTAGAGAATTAGCAAGAATATGAGAAATATGAACATTTCTAAGAATGTGCTTCTTAATAATTGTGAAAAAATACATAAATATATAGAATACTACATGGGTGTATAAAGTGAGACTCACATTAAAATATATTATATAAATATGAAGAAGTCATGGCAAAACTTATATATGATATACAGTGATGTGTATGCAAATTTGGCATTCAAAATTAAAAATAATAGGCAAAATACACTTTATAATTTACAATGGGGTACCTGAATTATAGAAAAGTTCAGGTGTGGGGTTAAGACCCACATTTGCTGAGCTCAGACTAATTTTAAAGGCTTGATTCACAGTATATATTCACAAGCCACACCATGGTTATAAAGAAAAACAGATTTTATTGTATTTAGAAAAGGATAATTAAAATAGAAAAATTAAAATAGAAGTATTAAAAGAGAAATATTGAAAAAAAATCCCTTCCAGAAGAAACCCACTTAAAGCAGCACTGGAATTCATCATCACAGGCAACACAACAAGCACAACTGGAGCCATCTGAATCACTTTGCATTTCTCCTGTCCTCAGCAGCACTGGACTTTATCATCACAGGTAATGCAGCAAGCACAACTATAGCCATCTGAATCACTTTGCATTTCTTCTTCCCTCCTTTATAGGGAGAAATAAACAAGTGAGCTCATGTCTGGAGCCAATTTTGGCCTACATTATTCTTCACAACAATCTCAAGGACTGGATCTGGCCAGGACCCAGTCCTCCAGATGTTTTGTCTCAAAGACCAGGGACAGAGAGCTTATCTGCCCCTGGTCTGTCAATGTGCCAGACAGTTATTTAGCTTGCTTACCTCTTATCCCCATTTTACCTTTCCTTGGAACAAGACTCCTTATCCCTACATCAGGTCATATACAGTGGTAGGTAAGAAGAAATATCAAATTTTGTACAGACTTAGGGTGAGGGTTAGAGAGTTGATATGAATGCAGAAAAATATGAATATTCTTAAGAATGTACTTCTGAAAATATGTGAGAAAACATACAGGAATATAAACAATCTGACCAAGGAATGAGTAAAGTAAGAGTCATATAAAAATATGTCATGTAAATATGAGTAGGTCACAATGAATCTCATACATGTTATACAATAATGTGTATGCAAATTTAACATTGAAAATTGAAAATAGAAAGTGAAATAAACTTTAAAATTTACAAAAGTGAACCTGGTTTTTAAAACAGTTAGGAAGAGGTACAGTGGTAGGTAAATAGTAATATCAAAATTTGTACAGACTTAGGGTTAAGGTTAGAGAATTAAAAACAATATGGAGACACATGAATATCCCTAACAATGTACTTGTTAAAATATGTGGGAAAAATACATTAATATACAGAATCCTACAAAGAGATGAGTAAAGTGAGTCATATGAAAATATATTATGTAAATATGAGGAAATCATGATGAGTCTCATATATGCTATACAGTGATATGTATGAAAATTTAATATACTAAATTGAAAATACAAAGGGAAATACACTTTAAATTTGACGTTGCAGTACATAGATTTCAGAAAAATTTGGATTATATACAGTGGTAGGTAAAAACTAATATCAAATTTTGTACTGACTTAGGGTTAAGGTTAGAGAATTAACATAAACATGGAGGAAAATAAATATTCCTAAGTGGATACCTCTGAAAATATGTAGAAAAACATACAGAAATATAAAGAATCTTACACTGGGATAAGTAAAGTGAAAGTCATAAAAAAGTATGTTATATAAATATAAGGAGGTTTTATATGAATCTCATATATAATATAAAGTGATATGTATACAAATTTAACATTCAAAATTACAAATAAAAGGCAAAATACACTTAAAATTACAATGTGGTACCTGGATTTAAGAAAAATTTTGATTAGATACAGTGGTAGGTAAAAAGAAATATCAAATTTTGTAATGACTTAGAGTTAGGATTAGAGAATTAACATAAATATGGAAAATATAAATATTTCTAACAATGTACTTCTGAAAATATGTGGGAAAACATACAGGAATATATAGAGTCCTGCACATGGATGAGATTGTAGCTCAGTGGTAGAGCGCTTGCCTCACATGCGTGAGGCCCTGGGTTCGATCCTCAGCACCACATACAAAGCAATAAAATAAAGACATTGTGTCCATCCACAACTAAAAAAAATTTTTAAAAAAATATGTTATATAAATGTGAGTAAGTCATGATAAATCTCATGTGATATAGAGTGATGTGTATGCAAATTGAAAATTAAAAATATAAGATGAAATAAACTTTACAATTTACATTGGGGAACATGGTTTTTAGAATAGCTTGAACTAGGTACAGTGGTAGGTAAATAGTATTAAATTTTGTACCGACTTAAGGTTAAGGTTAGCAAATTAACAAGAACATGTAGATATATGAATATCTCTAATTATGTATGTTAAAGTATGTGGAAAAAAATAAATTAATACATAGGATTCTACAAAGGAATGAGTAAAGTGAGAGCCATATGAAAATATATTATGTAAATTTGAGGAAGTCATGATAAATCTCATAAATATATAGTGACAAATATAAAAAATTAATATTTAAAATTAAAAATAAAAGTAAAATAGACTTTAAACTTTACATTTGGACACGTGGATTTAAGAAAAATTTGGGTTATATAAAAATGGTACATAAAAAGTAATATCAAATTCTGTATTGAAATAGTGTTAGGGTTAGAGAATTAACATTAATTTGTATAAATATAAATTTTCATAAGAAGGTACTTCTGAAAATATGTGGAAAAACATACAGAAACATTGAACTCTACACATGTATGAGTAAAGTGAGAGTCACATAAACATATGTTATGTAAAAATGAGGAGGTCACAATGAATTTCATATATAATATAAAGTGATGTGTATGCAAATTTAATATTCAAAATTACAAACAAAAGGCAAAATACACTTGAAAATTCAAAATGGGGTAGCTGGATTTAAGAAAAATTTGGGTTATATATAGTGGTAGTTAAAAAGTAATATCAAATTTTGTACTGACTTACAGTTAGGTTTAGAGAATTAACATGAATATGTGGAAATATGAATATTCCTAAGAATGTACTTCTGAAAATATGTGAGAAAATATACAATAATATATAGAATCCTACACAGAGAAGTGTAAAGAGAGACTCGTATGAACATATATTATGTATATATGAGGAAGTCAGGATGAAGGTATACAGTATATATGGTATATAGTTAAGTGTATGCAAATTTAACATTCGAAATTACAAATAAAATGTGAAATACACTTTAAAAATCAAAATGGGGTACTTGGATGTAAGAAAAATTAGGATTTGATACCATGGTAGATAAAAAGTAATATCAAATTTTTACTGACTCAGGGGTAAGGTTAGAGATGAACAAATATAATATGAATATGAACAAATATAAATATTCCTAAAAATGTACTCCTTAAAATATGTGGCAACATATACATAAATATATAGAATTTTATAGAGTTTGAGTAAAGTGAGACTAATATAAAAACATATTATGTAAATATGAGGAAGTCAGGATGAAGGTGATATATATACAGTGATATGTATGCAAATTTAACTTTCAAAATCACAAATAATAGGCAAAATATACATTAAAATTTACATTGGTGTACTTGGATTTAAGCGAAGCTCAGGTTACATACAGTGGTATATTTGAACATCAAATTTTGTGCAACCTAGGGTTAGGGTTAGAGAATTGACATGAATGTTGAGAAATATGAATATTTCCAAGAATGTACTTCTGAAAATATGTGGAAAAACATAAAAAAATATATAGAATCTTACCAAAAAATGAGTAAAGTGAGAGTCATAAGAAAACATGTTATGCAAATATAAGGAGGTCACAATGAATCTCATATATGTTAGACAATGATGTGGATGCAAATTTAACATTGAAAATAGAAAATAGAAAGTATTCACATTTGGAATCCTGGATTTTAGCAAAGTTGGGAAGAGGTACAGTGGTAAGTTAAATGTAATATTAAAGTTTGTACTGACTTAAATTAGAGTTGGAAAATTAACATAAATATGAAGAAATATGAATATTTCTAAGAATGTACTTCTGAAAATATGTGGGAAAATGTACAGGACTATATAGAATCCTACAGAGGAATGAATAAAGGGAGAGTCATATGAAAATACATTATGTGAATATGAGGAAATCAGGATGAACCTCATATATGTTAAACAGTGATAAGTATGCAAATTTAACATTCAACATTGAAAATATAAGGTAAAATACACTATAAAATGTATAAGGAGTTACCTGGATTTAAGAAAAGTTATAATTAGATACAATGGTAGCTAAAAAGAAATATCAAATTTTGTACATATTTAGTGAATTAACATGAATATAGAGAAATATGAATATTCCTAAGAATGTACTTCTGAAAATAGGTGAGAAAACATACATTAATATATAGAATTCTACACAGGCTTGAGTAAAGTGAGAGTCATATGAAAATATACTATGTAAATATGTAGAAGTCAGAATGAATCTCAAATATAATATACAGCTGAAGCCAGATTTAGACAGGCAGTGTAGATAGGTAAATCCAGTAAGATTGGAACAATGATGCAAATTTGAGCCTTGAATGTGGGAGAGCTATTGAAATTCTAATACCTTCAGGGCCTTTCCTTCCACTTGTGAGATATGCTGTACAGTCTCACCACAGGGAGGACTTAAACCCAAACTCCCAACTCACCAGATGAGAGGCCACCAACCAGGCAAAGATTGACAAATTGACTTTACTCATATGCCCAGACATAAAAAACTCCATTATCTTCTCACTTTGATTGATACTTTTTCAGGCTGGGTAGAAGCCTATCCCACCTCCAGGGAGACTGCAGATACAGCAGCCTCCATCCTCATTGAGAAGATTATTCCCAGGTTCATACTACCTGTCTCTATTCAGTCTGACAACAGACCAGCATTTATCTCCCAGATTGTTCAACTGGTCTCCAAAGGCCTTCACATCACCTGGAAAATTCACATCCCACATCAACCTCAATCATCAGATTTGCTTGTGAGCTTGTCAGAGAAATTGCCCAGGAAGTCGCCAGATTCCAGCACCCTATATCATCAGAGAGGTCGGAATGTTGGGTCAAGAGATGGAGGCTAGACAAAGGGGGGTTGGGCATCTGAAGTTACCCGCGCATGCCAAGACTTCCCTCTGACCTCTGAAATTGGCCCATACCTGTCACCAGGCCTCAGCCAACCAAAAAGAGAGATGTGGACCAGTGAACCTTGCCCAAGAGGTGGACCAGTGACCCCAATAAAGCCATGCTTTTACCTTTTCATCTAGTGGTCATAGTCTTTACTGTTGATCTGACCTTACACACTTGAAAATTCATATGGGGGTGCATGGTATAAAGAAAAGTTAGGATTAGATACAGAAATAGATGAAGAATTACATTATATTTTGTACTGACTTAGGGTTAGAGGGTTAGAGAATTAACATAAACATTGAGAAGTATAAATATTCCTAAGAATATACTTCTGAAAATATGTGGGAAAACATACATGAATATATAGAATCCTACAAAGGTATGAGTAACTTGAGATTCATATAAAATATATTATATTTATATATGTGAAAGTCTGAATGAATCTCTTACATAATATACAGTTGAAACCAGAATTATGGAGGCAGTCAGTGGAGATATATAAATCAGGTCAGATTTTTTTAAAAAGGCTAGCATGGGTCTGGAATGTTGGAGAGCTATTGAAATTCTAATGTCTTCAGAGCACTTCCTCCAACCATTTTAGGATAAACTGCCCACGATCCAACCTGTTGCTAAGGTGACATTTCCCAGGGAGTTGTTAATTATGCCCCATTCTTGCCCAAATAACTCCCCCTGGGTCTTTCCAAATATCCATTTGCTTTTCACAGTTAAGTCATCAAAGCTGGTTTAATCTAGGCCTAGTCATGTAAGCAGAAAAAAGAGATAGGTTGAAGAGAACAGAACAAAGAATGCCTGGGATATATAAAAAGACATAACAAGTGCACTTCTTGAGATTCAGATACCAGCTATAGTCCCCTTTCAGTCCTGAGACAATTTTGTTACCCTTTTGAATAAACTCTGCTTAAATCCTTGCCATGTTGTGTATCTCTAATGTTATACTTCAGCATATGAGGAAACAGAAGTCATCACAAGTAACTCACAGTATCACAATGATGTGTATAGAAATTGAACATTGAAAATTGAAAAGAGAAGGTGAGATATAGTGTAAAATTCAATTGGGCTACCTGGATTTAAGAAAAGTTAGAATTATGTATCGAGGTAGGTAAAATATAAAATCAAATATTGTACTGACTTAAGTTTAGGGTTAGAGAATTAACATGAATATGGAGAAATAGGTATATTCCTATGAATATGCTTTTGAAAATATGTGGAAAAACAAAATTTATAAAATTTTACAGAGGGATTAGTCAAGAGCGAGTCATATGAAAATATGTAAATATGAGAAAGTTGAAATGTATCTCATATATGATATACAGTTATATGTATGAAAATGTAACAATGAAAATTAAAAATAAAGGTAAAAAACATTTTAAAATTTATATTGACATACCTGGATTTAAGAAAATTTAGGATTGATACAGAACTACATACAGACTTTAGGATAGGGTTAGAGATTTAACATGAATATTGAGAAATATGAATATTACTGAGAATTAACATGAATATGAAATTATAGGAATATAACTATTCTAAAAATATGTGGGAAAACAGATGAATTTATAGAATCCTAAATAAAATGAATCAACAGAGAGCCATATAAAATATATTATATAAATATGAGAGAGAAAGTTAGGATGAATCTCATATATGATATACAGTGATGGGTATGCAAAATTATAATTGAAAAATAGAAGATGAAATATATTTGAAAAGTTATATTGGGTTACCTGGAATTAAGAATATTTAGGATTAGATACAGAGGTAAGAGAAAAGTTATATCAAATTTTGTACCAACTAGGTGTTAGGATTAGAGATTTAATATAAATATGGAGAAATATAAATATTCCTAAGAATATACTTCTGAAAATATGTGGGAAAACATATATAAATATATAAAATCCTACTCAGGCATTAGTAAAGTGAGAGTCATATAAAAATATATTATGTAAATATGAGAAATTTAGTATGAATCTCATATATAATAAACAAAGATGTACATGCAAATTTAACATTGAAAATTAAAAATAGAATGTGAAATACACTTGTGAAAATTAAAAATAGAATATGAAATTATAGGAATATAATTAAGAATGTACTTCTGCAATTATGTGGAAAAACATACATGAATATATAGAATTCTACACAGGCATGAGTAAAGTGAGTCATATGAAAATATATTATATAAATATGTAAAAGTCAGAATGAATCTTATATATAATATACAGTTGAAAACAGGCTGAGACAGGCAGTCACTGAAGATAGGCAAATTGAATCATATTAGAACAACTAGTCCAATTTGAGTCTGGAATGTTGGACAGTTATTGAAATTCTAATGCCTTCAGAGCCCTTCCTCCAACCTTTTCAGGTTAAAGTTCTCTTGCTTCAACCTTTTGTTAAGGTACTCTTTCCCAAGATGTTGTTGATCATGGCCATTTTTGCCTAAATAACTCCAACTGGGCCCTTCCCAAAGTCCTTTTGCTTTTCACATTTTGACCATCTCACCAAGCATAATCTGGGCCTAGTCACATAAGCAAAAAGACATGAGAGAAAGAAAACAGGAGAACAAAAAAAAAATCTAGACATATAAAAAGGCAAAACATGTGTACTTCCTGGGATCCAGATAGCAGTTATGGCCCCCTTCTCCCTCCAGAGAGGTCTATGTTATCTCTTTCAAATAAACCCTGCTTATATGCTTGCTGTGATGTGATTCTCTAATGTTATAATTCAGCATATGAGGAAACAATTCATCACAGGTAACTGGTAACAATTTCATCACAGAAATGTGTATGAAAATTTAACATGAAAAATTGAAAAAGAAAGGCAAAAAACACTGTAAAATTCTTATTGGGGTACCTGGATTTAAGAAAAGTTTATCCTTATCTAGATAACCTGCCCCTGCTCCCACCTGTTTGTAAGGCAACCTGTTTCAGGGGGTTGTTAATTCCTCCTCTTTTAGCCCTAATCACTCCACCTGGGCTTTTTCCAATATTCATTTGCTTTTTATATTTTGGCCATCTCTCCAAGCATAATCGGGCCTAGTCATGTAAACAAAAAGGAGAGATAAGGGGAAGTATACAGGAGAACAAAGAAAGCCTAGGGCACATAAAAAGTCAAAACCTGTTTATGTCTTGGGATCCAAATAGTAGCTATCATCTTCTTTTCTTAACAAAAGTCTATGTTACTCCTTTTAAATAAACACTGATGAAATGCTAGTCTTGGTGTGCTTCTCTAATGTTATTTCAGCATGTGAGGAAACAGAAGTCATCAGAAGTAACTGGCAGTATCACAATGATGTGTATAAAAATTAACATTGAATATTGAAAAAAGTGAAGTACACTGTAAACTTTATATTGGAGTACCTGAATTTAAGAAAAATTAGGAGTATATACAGAAATAGGTAAAATATAAAATCAAATAGTGTACTAACTTAGGGTTAGGGTTAGAAAATTAACATGAATATGGAGATATATGAATATTTCTAAGAATTTTCTACTAAAAATATGTGGGAAAATATACATGAATTTATAAATTTGTATAGAGGGATTAGTTAATTGCAACTCAGATGAAAATGTATTATGTATATATGAGAAAGAATCAATC
The DNA here is from genome assembly GCA_004024805.1 of Geosciurus inauris. Classification (NCBI taxonomy): domain Eukaryota; kingdom Metazoa; phylum Chordata; class Mammalia; order Rodentia; family Sciuridae; genus Geosciurus; species Geosciurus inauris. The sequence goes on from PVHX01011668.1 coordinate 46,360, forward strand.
TCATATATGATTTACAGTGATATGTATGTAAATTTAACATTAAAAATTAAAAATAACAGGCCAAACACATTTTAAAATTTATATTGGAGTAGTGGATTTAAGAAAATTAGGATTAAATGCAGTAATATGTAAAAAATAATATAATATTTTATACTGATTAATTTTTGTGTTAGAGAATTTACATGAATATGAAGAAATAGAAATCTTAGAAGTATATTCCTGAGAATGTACTTCTAAACATATGTGAGAAAAACATAGATAAATTTATAGAATACTATGCAAGAAATATAAATCTTAGAAGTATATTCCTGAGAATGTACTTCTAAACATATGTGAGAAAACATAGATAAATTTATAGAATCCTATGCAAAGGTGAGTCAACAGAGGGTCATATGAAAATATATTACACAAGTATGAGAAAGCTTGAATGAGTCTTATATATGATATACAGTGATGTGTATGCAAATTTAACATTGAAAATTAAAACCAGAAGGTGAAATACACTTGGAAAATCATATTGGGGTATCTGGAATTAAGAAAATTTAAGATTAGATGCAGAGGTAAATAAAAAGTTATATCTTACATTGTACTGACTTACAGTTAAATAATTAACATGAAAATGGACAAATATGAATATTCCTAAGAATATAGTTCTGAAAATACCTGAGAAAACATATATTAATATATAGATTTCTACACAGCAATGAGCAAAATTACAGTCATATGAAAATATATTATGTAAATATATTCAAGTCAGAATAAATCTCATATAGAGTTGAATCTAGAAGTAGGAATTTAGTGTAGATAGATAAATCAACACGTCAAAGGCAACCGACAGTAATACAGTGATGCGCATTGTAATGAAACATTGAAAATGGAAAAGAACAGGCAAAATACACTGGAAAATTAATATTGGTGTTTTGTATTGAAGTAAAGATGTAATAATGTACAGATGAAGATAAATAATAAAATCAAATATGGTATTGACTTAGGGTTAGGGTTAGAGGATTAATATGAATATGAAATAATATAAATATTCCTGAGCTGTACTTCTGAAAACATGTGACAAAACATACATGAGTATATATAATCCTACACAGAGGTGAGTCACAAATGGTCATAACAAGTGTGTTATGTAAATATGAGACATGAGTATGAATCTCATATATGATCAACAGTGACGAATGTGCAAATTTTACGGTAAAAGGCAAAAATTGAAGGCTATATATACTTGGAAATTTATATAGGGTACATAGAATGAAGAAAAGTTGGTTTAGATACAGAAACAGGTGAAAGGTTATTCATCCTAATTTATACAGACTTAGGGTTAGGGTTGGAGAATTTACATAAATATGGAGGTATATGTATATTCCTAAGAAAGAGCTTCTGAAAAGATGAGGAAAAGCATACACCAGTAGATAGAACTCTGAAGAGGGATGAGTAAATTGAGGGGTGTATAAAAATATACTATGTAAATTATCAGTAGTAAGGATAAATCTCATATATGGTAGAAAGTGTTGTGTATGAAAATTTATCATTGAAAATTGAAAACATGAGGCCAAATACACTTGAAAATTTATAACATTATAGCTGGGTGAAAGAAAACATAGGAATTGTTTTTGAAGGAGTTCTAATATTGTATCCAATTTGTCCTGACTTAGGGTTAGTTTAGAGAATTAACATGTGTATGAAGATATAGGAATATTTCTGAGAATGTACTTCTGAAAATAAGTGGGAAAACATACATTAATGTATAAAACCCTACGGAGAGATTAGTCAAGCTAGAGTCATATGAAAATAAATTATGTAAATATGAGAAAGTCATAATGATCCTCATAGAGCATATACAGAATTATGAAAGAAAATCTCACATTGAAAATGAAAAATAAAAGGTAAAATACATTTAAAAATTATATAAGTGTATCAGGATTTAAGAAAAATACCATTATGAAGAGAAAAATATAAAAGATAATTTCATATATTGTACTGATATAGGGTCAGGGTTAGGGAACTACCACAAATATGGAGAAATATGAATATTCCTGGGAATGTACTTTTGAAAATTGGTGAGAAAACATAGATGTCTTCACAGAATCTTAAACAAGCATGTGTCAGCAGAGAGCCATTTACAGTATGTAAATATGAGAAAGCTTGGAAGACTCTCCTTTGCCATAGAGTGTTCTCTATGAAACTTCACATGGAAAATTGAAAACAGAGGGAGAAATAGACTTGAAAATGTATATGGGGGTAGTTGGTATTGAAACCATTGAGGACTGGTACAGAGAGAGGTAAATATTTTTGTCCAATTTTGTTCTGATGTAGGGTTAGGGTTAGAGAATGAACCTGAATTTGGACAAATATGAATATTAGTAAGAATAAAATTCTGAAAATATGTGAGAATACATAAATGAATATATGGAATCCTACACAGGCATGAGTGAAGTGAGACTCATTTGAAAATGTATTCAGTACATATGTGGAAGTCAGAATGAATCACATATTTGAGACACATTAGAAGCCAGAAGTAGAGAGACAGTCATGGTATATAGATAAGTTGAGTCAGAATGGAAAGAAAAGGCCAAATTGAGTCTGGAATGTTGGAGAGCTCTGGTAATGTTCATGTCTTCAGAGGCCTTCCTCCAATCTTTTTATTGTAAACTCCCCCTCCTGCCACCTGTGGTTAATTGTATCTCTTTCCAGGAAGATGTTAATGATGGCCCTCCCTGCCCAAATATCTGCACCTGGAACCTTTTCTACATCTGTTGGCTGCACGTTTTACGACCACCTCACCAAGCCTAATCTGGGCCCAGTCACATAAGCAAAAATGAGAGATAAGGGGAAGAGAACAGGAAAACAAAGAGAGCATAGGAATTAAAAAGGGTTAAGTTGAAAGAATTTACAAGAATCTGAAATAACATAAATATTCCTGGTTATGTCCTTCTGAAAATATGTCACAAAATGTACATGAATATATAAAATCCTACACAGGGCTGAGTCACAAAGAGTCATAATAAATATATTATGTAAATATGAGAATGTGAGTATGAATGCCATACAAGATAAACTGTGATGGATATGCAAATTTCACATTGAAAATTGAAAGCTAAATACACTTGAAAATTTGTATAATAAATTCATCATAATTTGTATTGATTTAGGGTTAGAGTTTGAAAATTAACATAAATATGGGTATATATGTATATTCCTAAGAAAGGGCTTCTGAAAATATGAGGGAAAACATACATGAGTAGATAGTACTCTAAACAGGAATGAATAAATGGAGATTCAATAAAAACATATTATGTTGTAAAGATGAATCTCATGTATGATAAAAAGTGTTTAGTTTAAAAATATAACATTGCAAATTGAAAATACGAGGCAAAATACACTTAAAAATTTATAGTGTTGTACCTGGATGAAAGAAAATGTATGATTTGATTCTGAAGTAGGTCCAATATCATATCCAATTTGTTGTTACTTCGTGTTAGGGTTAGAGAATTAACATATATATGGAGACATAGTAATATTTTTAAGAATGCACTTCTAAAACTATGTTGTATAACATACATGAATTTACAAAATTGGAAAATGTATTACGTAAATATGTGGAAGTCAGAATGAAACTCATATTTGATATACAGTTTAAGCCAGAAGTAGATGAACAGTCAGTGGAGATAAGTTGAGTCAGAATGAAAACAAAAGTCCCAATTGAGTTTGGAATGTTGGAAATGTATTGAAATGTTCATGCCTTCAGAGGCCTTCCTCCAACCTTTTCATTGTAAACTCCTTCTGCTGCCACCTATTGCTAATTTTCTCTTTTCCTGGAAAGAGGTTAATTATGCCGCTCCCTACCCAAATATCTGCAAAACTGGACCCTTTATATATCTGTTTGTTTTATGCCTTTTGACCATCTCATAAAGCATAATCTGTGCCTAGTCATATAAGCAGAAATGAGAGATAAAGGGAAGAGAACATGGAGAAAATGAGAACATAGAAATTAAAAAGGTAATACACATATATTTTTGTTATCCAGACACCACCTATGGCCCCCTTTCTGAGAGTAATCTATAGTAATCATTTCAAATAAACCATGCTTCAATGCTTGCCTTGGTCTGCTTCTCTAATGTTATACTTCAGCATGTGAGGATACACAACTCATCACAGGGAATCAGAGGTATTACAGAGATATGTATAGAAATGAAACATTGAAATTGAAAAGAACAGGCAAAATACAGTGGAAAATTTATATTGGTGTTTCTGGATTTAAGAAAAAAGTGGAATTATGTACATATGAAAGCAAAGTATAAAATCAAATATTGTACTGACTTAGGATTAGTGTTAGATTATCAATGTGAATGTTGAATAATATAAATATTCATGAATATGTATTTCTGAAAACGTGGCAAAACATACATGAATATATAAAATCTGACATAGGGATATGGCACAAAGAATTATAACAAATATATTATATAAACAGGAGAACATAAGTATAAATCTTATGTATAATCAACTGTGATGGATATGCAAATTTCACATGGAAAATTAGAAATTGAAGGCTAAATATATTTGAAAATTTATATGGGATACATAGAATGAAGAAAAGTTGGTTTAGATAAAGAAACAGGTAAAAGGTTACATCCTAATTACTACTGACTTAGCATTAGTGTTAGAGAATTAACAAGAATATGTATGTATACTCTTAAAAAATGGCTTGTGAAAATATGAGAGAATACATACATGAATAGATAGAATACTAACTAAATAGGGATGAATCAACTGAGAGTCATATGAAAATATACTATGTAAATTATCAATAGTAAGGGTGAATCTCATGTACGATAGAAAGTGTTTTTTATGAAAATTTAACATTGAAAATTGAAAATAGAAGGACAAATACACTTGAAAATTTATACTATGGTATCTGGATACAAGAAAACATAGAAATTGATTCCAAAGTCGTTCTAATATTGTATCCAATTTATAGTGATTTAGGATTAGGGTTAGAGAATTAACATGTATATGGAGATATAGGAATATTCCTAAGAATGTACTTCTGAAAATATTTGGGAAGATATACATGAATATATAAAATTCTACCAAGTGATTATTCAAGTGAGAGTCATATAAAAATATGTAAACATGAGAAAGTCACGATGCATCTCATATAGGATAAACAGTGATATGGATGCATATTTAACATTGAAAATAAAATATAAAAGGTGAAATACATTTAAAACTATATTGGTGTATCTGAATTTAAGAAAATTAGGTTTCATGACAAAAATATTTAAAAATTTATATCATATTTTGTACTGATGTAGGTTTAATATTAGGGAATTAGCAGGTACATAGAGAAATAAGAATATTCCTGAGGATGTATTTCTGAAAATACATGAGAACATATAGATGAATTCATAGATTCTTACACAAATATGTGTCAACAGAGAGCCAAGGCAAAATACATTATGTAAATATGAGAAAAATAGGATGAATCTCCTATATAATATAGTGCTCTGTATTCAAATTTTTCTTTGAAAATTGAAAATGGAACGTGAAATAGACATGGAAATTTATATGGAGGTACCTGGCATTAATAATATTGAGGACAGGTACAGAAGAAGGTAAATATTTTTATGAAATTTTGTTCTGACTTAGGGTGTGAGAGAATGAAACTGAATTTGGAGAAATATGAATATTTCTAAGAAGGTACTTCTGAAAATATGTGGAAAAACATACATGACTATAGAGTATCCTACACAGGCATGAGTATATTACAATCATGTAAAAATGTATTATGTAAATAAATACGTAGAAATCAGAATGAATCTCATATTTTTTTTAATTTTATTTATTTTTTTAGTTGTAGGTGGACAGAATATCTTTATTTTATTTTTATGTGGTGCTGAGGATTGAACCCAGTGCCTCATGCATGCTAGGTGAGCACGCTACCACTGCACCACAATCCCAGTCCCTGAATGTCATATTTGATATTGACCTGAAGCCAGAATTAGACAGTCAGTGTAGATAGATAAGTTGAGTCAGAATGGAAAGAAAAGGCCAAATAGAGTCTGGAATATTGGAGAGCTATTATGATGTTCATGCCTTTAGAGGCCCTCCTCCACCCTTTTCATTATAAACTGCCCCTGCTGCCACCTTTTGTTAATTGTCTCTCTTCCCAGAAAGATGTTAATGACACCCCTCCCTGCCCAAACATCTGCACCTGGAACCTTTTCTATATTTGTTTGCTTTATGCATTTTGACCATCTCACCAAGCATAATCTGGGCCTAGTCACATAAGCAGAAATGAGAGATAAGGGGAAGAGAACAGGAGAACAAAGAGACCAGAGGAATTAAAAGGGAATACACCTGTGCTTCTTGGGATCCAGATGCAACCTATGGACCCCTTCTCCTTGCCAAGAGAAATCTATGTGATCCCTTTTAAATATACTCTGCTTCAATGCTTGCCTCAGTGTGCTTCTCTAATGTTATAGTTCAGCATGTGAGAAAACACAACTTGTCACAGGGAACCAGCAGTATTACAGAGATTTGTATAGAAATGGAATGCTAACAATTGAAAAGAACAGGTAAAATACACTGGAAATTTCATATTGGTGTTCCTGGATTTAAGAAAAAAATGGAATAATGTACAGATGAATGTAAAGTATAAAATCAAATACTGTACTTACTTAGGGTTAAGTTTAGAGAATTAACAGGAATATGAAATAATATAAATATTCCTGAGTATGTCCTTCTGAAAACATGTCACAAAATATACATGAATATATAAAATCCTACACAGGGTTGAGTCACAAAGAGTTGTAACAAACATATTATGTAAATATGAGAATGTAAGTATGAATGTCATATAAGATAAACTGTGATGAATATGCAAATTTCACATTGAAAATTGAAGGCTAATTACACTTGAAAATTTATATGGGGGTACATGAAATGAATAAAAGTTCATTTAGATACAGAAATAGGTGAAATGTTACATCATAATTTGTATTGACTTAGGGTTAGGGTTGGACAATTAACATAAATATGGAGATACATGTGTATTCCTAAGAAAGGGCTCCTGAAAATGAGGGAAAACATACATGAGTACATAGAACTCTAAACAGAAATGAGTAAATTGAGAGTTATATGAAAATATATTTTGTAAAGTAGCGGTAGTAAGAATGAATCTCATGTACAATAGAAAGTGTTGTGTTGTGGGAGAGAGCTGGCCTAGGCGTTTCCATAGTACATAATGTGCAACAGTATCAGATTTTTCAATCATGTGGTTTTGACCATAGTTCTGCATTCTTGTAACAATTCCGCATTCCTGTGAATAGCCACAGGGTGCTAGTAGAATAGTAACACCCTGTGCACTCTGTAGTACTTGCGGGATATAGGGCATCTTAGCATATATAAAGGGGGACGTGAGCTCAATAAAGGAGTCTCTTGCCTTGTTCTGTATGTGTGTGTGTGTGTGTGTGTGTGTGTGTAATTTTTATCCGCAGCTCCCTCGCCGATCCTGGTTTCACTTTGTGCCGGTGTGGACGCTGGCAACTGGAGGTCCCACCGAGATAGGAAGAAGCGAAGATAGCTGACGGACGCCCCAGGAAAGCCAGCTGGTAAGTTTAGGTAGGGTGAATTGTGGTGAAGCGTTCACATTAAATTGTGGTAAAGCGTTCACATTAAATTGTGGTAGAACGTTCTAATGGGTGCGCAACGTAGTAAGGAACTGTCAGAGAAACAGGTATCCGGATTGCTGAATACAATATCAGAACAAATGAGTAAACTAGTCAAAACTTTTGAGATAGTGCAGGAGATTGTATATGCTCGATCTCTCAAGGGGCCACAAAGAATTTAGACCTTGAAGAGGGGAAAGAAAAGGACGAAGAAATGCTAGAATGAGAGATTGAGGATTTCTCTGAGAAATTTAAAAAACATGACATCAAGAGCAATTACAGGAGGAATTGTTTGCAGAGCCGATAAGGTGACCACCTCCCTATAATCCATTTAAGGGTAGGCGTCATACACCTTTGCAGATAACACCCACAGCACCCACTGTTGACTGGCCTGAGAAAAGAGGAGGTGTATGCTTCCCAGTGATTGAGACTCAAACTCAACAGGGGCAAGTAATCAGGCAGCACCAACCATTAGATTTAAGGATATGAAATCATTGAAAGGTGTGGTGGTACAACATGGGCCCCATGCTCCTTTTACCTTGGCTATTTTTGAGTCTTTCTCATCTTTGAATTTAACTCCCTCTGATTGTTCTCAGTTGAACAGAGCTGTCCTGTCTGGGGGGGATTATCTCATCTGGAAAGGAGAATATCATGAGCAATGTAAAATAACAGCTGCCAGAAATGCTCAGGCTGGTTTCCCACAACAAAACCTAGACATGCTTGCTGGAATAGGGCAATATAACAGTAGGCAAGCTCAAATAGTGTATGATCCAGGGATATATGCTCAAATAGCCATGGCTGCTACTAAAGCATGGAGGGTCCTACTTACTGGAGCTGGGGAAAGTCTATCGAAGGTTATACAAGGGCCCTCCGAACCTTTTGCTGATTTTGCAGATAGGCTAATACAATTGGCCGGGAGATTATTTGGAAATGTTACTGATGCCATGCCAGTATATCATAAATTTTTTAAATGTTGATTCCAATGAATCTGGGCCTTGCCCATTGGAAGGATTTACAAACTGGAGCATGGCATGGCCTGGATCCCATTTTGACACGCACTAGAGGCTCTGTTTGCATATTTCCCAAGAATGCTGAGTCCCCTATATGGGTACCAGAAAGATGTATTAAACCTGTTAATGATCACAATAACTCCCCTCAGGGGTAGAGGGTAATTACTGATTCCTCACCACGTGTTTTGCTTGGAAATGTTATCCTGTTAATGTGTCTAAGCCTTTCTTCCTAGTGCAACTTTTCAGAGCTCCACGAGACTTTGGAACATTAGCATGCCATACTGCTGAACTTGTCTAGTGCTTTGTTTCAGTTAAGACTCAGGTTGATTTAATGGATTCCGGTGCAGTTCTCTCTGCTTTGCAAAAGTTTGGAATAATGTTACATCAGTGTGCTGGGTCACTAGCCTTGATTATACTCCTGTTGGTTGCCATAGTACTGTTGGGATGGTGGTCTTGCAAAATTGTAAGATCAATTCAAAATCAACAAGGACATCAATATCAGGCCATGATAGCTCTTTATAGAAACAACCCCTCTGCCCAAATCTGGCTGGGCTTGGCACAATCCTAGAAAAGCCAATGACGGGTAAGAGGGGAACGTGGTCACAAGCAACCTAAGACAGGAAGTATACAATGTCATCAGAAGGTATGCTCTCCGATGATGGGTAAGCTGTGCTCCAGAGTTCCCACAACCTAAGACAGGCTCTAGGAAAAGAGAGGGGGAATTGTGGGAGAGAGCTGGCCTGGGTGTTTCCACAGTACATAATGTGCAACAGTATCAGGTTTTTCAATCATGTGGTTTTGACCATAGTTCCACATTCTTGTAACAGTTCCGCATTCCTGTGAATAGCCACTAGTAGAATAGTAACACCCTGTGCACTCTGTAGTGGTTGCGGGATATAGGGCATCTTAGCATATATAAAGGGGGACATGAGCTCAATAAAGGAGTCTCTTGCCTTGTTCCGTGTGTGTGTGTGTGTGTGTGTGTGTGTGTGTGTGTGTAATTTTTATCCGCAGCTCCCTCACCGATCCTGGTTTCACTTTGTGCCGGTGCGGGCGCCAGCATTGTGTGTGAAAATTTACCATTAAAAATCAAAAACATGAGGCCAAATACACTTGAAAATTTATAATATTGTACCTGGATGAAAGAAAACATAGGAATTCATTCCAAAGTAGTTCCAATATTGCATCCAATTTGTCCTGAGTTATGGTTAGGTTTAGAGAATTAACATGTATATAAAGATATAGGAATCTTCCTAAGAATGTACTTCTGAAAATATGTGGAAAAGCATACATGAATTTATAAAATCCTATTGAGGGATTAGTCAAGCAAGCATCATATGAAAGTTTATTTTGTAAATATGAGAAAGTCAGGATGAATCTCATATAGGATATACAGTGATATGGATGCAAATTTAATAAAAATAAAATGTGCAATATATTTAAAAATTATATTGATGTACCTGGATTTAAGAAAAATTAGGATATAAGACAGAAATATGTAAAAATTAATACTTTTTTATTTTATTATGTTTTTAGTTGTTGATGGATCTTTATTTATTTTATTTATTTATATGTGGTGCTGAGAATCAAACCCAGTGCTTCACACATGCTAGGCAAGCACTCTACCACTGAGCCACAACCCCAGCCCAAAAATTAATATATTTTTGTACTGACTTAGGTTTAGAATTAGGGAAATAGCACAAATATGGAGAAATATGAATATTCCTGAGAATGTACTTCTGAAAATGTGTGTGCAAACATACACAAATATATATATAATCCTACACAGGCATAAGTAAAGTGAGAGTCACTTGAAAATGTATTATGTAAATATGTGGAAGTCAGAATGAATCTCATATTTGATATACAGTTGAAGCCAGAATTAGACAGACAGTGTCGATAGATAAGTTGAGTCAGAATGGAAAGAAAAGGCCAAATTGAGTCTGGAATGTTGGAGAGCTATTGAAATGTTTATGCCTTCATAGGCCTTTTTCCAACCTTTTCATTATAAACTGCCCCTGCTGCTGCTGAATGTTTTTTAAGCTTTCAGGAAAAGATGGAGAAACTGTAGTACACAGATATAAAACAATTAGGTTCAGAACATATGCTTTCACTCGATGGGGTATACAAGAGAAAATCACCTAGGTTAGGAAGGCGTCAGTAGAAAATACCAGCCATGTATTATAGGACAGTATTTATATGCTATTCATGGGACCTCTGGGAATTTTTAGCACATAGGCTAGCCGTGTATCCTTCTCCTGGGTAAGTTCAGGGAGAAAGTTCCTTAGGACAGAGATCTCTACAGAAATGCTTCTCACACACAACTAATTTCCTACTGAACTTAGTTTGGTAGTAAGTTTCTTCTCTTGCTAGAAGTTTTGAAATAAACTGATTCAATTTTCTAACATACTAGACATCAGTTTAAGATAGTATATTGAGATGAGCTTATTTGAATAAATAATCCCAAGGACTTCAAATTATATTTTTTTGAGTATGTGACAAGAATATCTCATAAGATTTAATTATTTAGTCATAACTATGAAGGAACACAAAAATAGTTTGAATAGAGAATAAAATAAAACAAAATATAATCTTTCCATTAAAAGAAATAAAATAATTAAAAACTTCTATATATTTAATATTTTTATTAAAAATAAAATAATATTCTCTCTCTACACCCACCCATGCACACACATACTACACAATATTAGATATGTCAATAGTAAGATTTTTAAATACCATACTTTACCACAAGTGCAGTATTCCCAAAATAAATTCAAATACATTGAAGAACAAGCATGAATGAGAAGGTTTCCAATTTGGCAAGTTATTCCTGTGGTCCATAATCCTTTTTTCTCTAAATAACTAGTATCATATAAATATGTATCTTTCCTCATTATGCACGCACATAATTCTAAGTCTAATTCCCCGTCCTCGGCCCGAGATCTACTCTTTACCCCACAGTATACATTTCTACTATGTGCTGTGCTTCTAGAATCTGAATAAAAAGAAATCCTCTTCTGGGTTCTGGTTGATTTAATTGATGAGAATAACCAACTGAGGTTTAGATTGAGAGCATAGCTCACTTGGGACATGTTCCTCCAAGCTGTCAGTGATGCTCAGGACTCCTGGAGGTGGCCATGTATATGACAGGTTCAATCTGGTCTTCTATAAAAATTCCCTTTGCTATTTCAGGCCTTGGGTTGGTAACAGGATTCTCAATGTTGTTTTTTGGACATAATTTCCTTTAAATCTTAGACTCACATTTCAAAAGTAGCTAGTTTCATCTAGTAATTTCACTCATGATTTTCTCCTATGGATTGCTTTATTCCCCTTCCCAATAGGCCCCATGCTTTCTTGTTTCTTCATATCTTAACTTTAGTTTGAAAACTAGACATTTAAAGTTTTATTGGAGCTGGCATGGTGATATGCACATATAATCCAAGCTACTCAGGAAACTAAAACAGGAGAATCACTTTATCCTAGGAGTTCAAAGATAGCTTGGGCAACACAATGAGAGATACCCTCCATCTCAAAAAAAAAAAAAAAGGATATATGTATACCCCCACACACATATGATTACTATGTGATACTGAAATATAAATCAGATTCCCCCTCCTCATCAGGGCTTGCTGTCATTACTTATTATTGTAATCATTGCTTGTTTGTTATAGTGATTTGTCTGAACTAATTCTGTAATTTCTATTTTTTGTGTAGTATAGCCACTGAAGTCTCTATTCAGATGGCTTGATCAGCTAATAATTAAACTGTTTTCCTTCAATACCTGGGACTAAGAAATCTTTCAGATTTTGTCAAAGGGCATATGTGCATGTTGGTAAGAGACTTCAACACGTAGGCAATTTACATCTCTGCCTTAGCCTCCATTTACTTCTTATATGAAGATTCAAGATCAGCCCAAGATGAAAGTTGAACATCTACATAGGTCTTTCCTGAGCATGCATGGAGCCCTGGACCTACACATAGCCCTGTGCATGTATGTAGCCTTCTCAATTCCCAGCATATAACTAATATTTCAAAGTCCTTATGGATCTCATTCATTAGATATTTTAAAACTCTTTGATTAATTTATGGTTTGCCCTGTGATCCACTGCCTCAGAAATGAAGTTAAAGCAGTCATCTGCAATTATTTTCAAGAAACATCTGCTAGGGAAAATGTTTTCTGCATTTGTCAGAGTTCTGAGTCAGGTTCAAATACAGACAGGATCATAAATGGAGTTTTTCAGAGAAATAGTGCTAAATAGAATATTATTCATATAGTAGAACTTTACTAATAATGGGAAGAAGTAAAGTACTTACAGTAGACCATTCTGGATAAGTCTCAAAATCATATCCACTGAAAAATGCCAGACATGAAATAATACATACTGCATGGATTCTTCTATAGAAAATTCAAGAAAATGAAAATTAATCTATAAAAACACAAAGTAGATTATCAGTTGACTGAATCCCCAATAAAGAGACAAGAATGAGTTTTAGAGGAATGACAGAAATTTTCTCTTTCATGATACTGGTTGCATGGGTTTATGTAACTCCAAAACACTGAATTGTATATTTATGTTATATGGTTTATTCACCACTTATTATACCTCAGTAGAGCTGATTATATAAAAGGTTTCAGTCTTTGGGGGCCTAGTCTATAACCAGTCTAAACTTATTCTTGTATTGCTGCCTTTCAATCTTGTGTGTTTATTAGAACCACAATTTCCATGATTTCCCCAGTGTTGTGAGACTGAGGACCCTGCTTCTCAGCCTATTTGCTACAGTTTCTATTATAATAAATGACTGACAAAAAATAAACATAACAAATATCTTGGTAAGTGGTGATACATACCAGGCTGTTCTTTGTGCTTCAATTTTTAAAAATATTTTTTAATTGTTAATGAATTTTTATTTATTTATTTATTTATTTATTTATTTATTTATTTATATGTGGTGCTGAAGATCAAACCCAGGGTCTCACACATGCCAGGCAAGTGCTTTACCACTGAGCCACAACCTTAGCCCCTCTTTGTACTTCACTTTCATCTGGAATTTTAATTCCTTGACCCTGGTTTCCTTGACAGCCCAGGATTTCAGTTTTTGTCTCATAGATTGTTTGTAGTTGCCAACATTCTTGCCCAGTTTTAAGAGACATTTAGAATTCTTCATATTTTGGCAAGAGTTACCTCTTATTACTTATTAGGATCATGCTTTTATTTCCTCATTAGTCAGATCTTCTTTTACTTCTGTCTCTTATGGTTATATCAAAAAGTTTTCTCTGTATTGGCTTTCACTAACTGCAGAAGCCCATCAAATTAAGCTGAGAAAATTTTTTCCAATAGTGTTTTGGACATAATCTTTCAAAATTCTAATTCAGGAACTCTGCAGTGGTTTCAAGCTTGTTATTTTAAAAAATCTCTCTGAGCTATCCCTGGGAAAACATTCTTTTCAGAAATGTCATTCATTAGGTTTATTAAGAAGCAACTTACACAGATCAATGTTAATATTTTTATAAATTTCATCCTACAGTATACAGTTTATATTACTGACTATAACATGTATCAAAGAATTATACTTTAGAAAAAAAATATTCAATAAGAAAGGCACAATATTTTCTTTCTTTTAACATTTAAAGTGAAATAACTAAGTTGTCACATATGTGGTAACCACTATTGTATTAATATCATTAAGATAAAATAATTAATCTAATGAATACTGAACTTGAAATTGCAAATGTAACATTTGACTACAAAAGTTACATCTTGAAGTAATAAATGCTATTGATATTTCAGATAGCTGGGAAGATATAATGACACTATTATAAACAGCTTTCGTTCAATATCCTACAATATTTTCATAGTCTGTTCAGACTTACAACATGAAAGTAAGATTTTCTTGCTCCCTTCAGCTCATCAATTTTCTCTCTTCCAATTATGAGATTCAGTATCCCCTATTAAATTATTTTCCAAACTGCTGTCATTTCCTCTGATAAAGAAGCAATAAAATCAGGGGAAAAGTGTTCGGTATGTTTTGCATTAAAAATATTTTATGGGCGGTTCCAAGATGGCGGGCTAGACAGTCCACTCTGCACTGGGCTCTCGAGGACCAAGGATGGAAGTGGTGGAGGCGCTGTTTTCCAGCTGGCTTCCTGGCATCATTCTGCGGCTCAACATCCCACACAGGAATTTTTTTTTTTTTTTTTTTTAAATATTTTTTTAGTTGTGGATGGACACAATGTTTTTATTTTATTGCTTTGTATGTGGTGCTGAGGATCGAACCCAGGGCCTCACGCATGCGAGGCAAGCGCTCTACCGCTGAGCTACGATCCCAGCCCCCCACACAGGAATTTTGCTCGTGTGTGTGTGAGTGCAGGATCACTGGTAGGCAGCGGTGGCCGGGAGGCGTGGCTTCGGCTGGCCAGAGAAACACAGTTGCAGCCCGGGCCTTGGCCCGGGGCTTGGGCGCTCAGACACTGAGACTGGATGTGGCGGGGTGCCATTTTCTGGCCAGTTTCTTGGCAGCTCTCTGCAGCATGCCGCCCCATGAGTCTTGATCGTGTTTGTGAGCGCAGAGCCAACGGGAGACAGCGGTAGCCGGGAGGCATGACTTCAGCACCGGCTAACAGAGAGCAGTTGCAGCCAGGGGACTCGGCCCAGGGCTCAGGAACTCCAAGACCAAGAATGAAGGTAGCGGGGGACGATTTTCCAACCAGCTTCTTGGGCAGCACTCTGCGGCTCACCGCCCCACGCAAGGGTCTCGCTTCTGAGTGTGAACACAGGGCCACCGGGAGACAGCAGTAGCCAGGAGGCGTGACTTCAGCGCCGACCGGTGGAGTGCAGTTGTGGTGGGGGACACACCCCAGAGTTTACCCTGGGTGTGCTGGGCCTGCTTCCACACAGGATGCCTGGCCCCAGCGCCCACCCAACCCCGAGAGACCACTAGCAGTTGCTACTGCAGACTGACTGTCTCCTGAGCAGAACCCCAGCTATTGTTCTTTGTGGACCACCTTCGAACACAGTGGAACTTCCTACACACCAGAGGGTGCAGGTGAACACCAGGAAGCAAACCTTGGCCATGGTGGAACAGCGACTCCACCAGCGGCCCAGAGTTTCACCTTGGCCTGGGACCAGTACCAAGGATACCAGCCGGGAAAGTCCAGCAAACAACGGACAACACCACCTACTGGAGGAGAGGTAACGAAACCCTGCAGGGAAACTATAACCATATAGGAGTTAAAACTGTAACACCTTGGATCAGCAGAGCTACAAGGAAAGACACACAAACATCATGAGAAAACAAGGGAAGAAAGTCACTTAAACAAACGAAGATACTACACTCCTAGAATCCATGGTCTGTACAGCAGGAGGAATGACAGAACAGGAATTCAGGATGTACATAATTAAAATGGTTGGTGACTTAAAGAATGATATAAGAGAGCAAACCCAGTCAGCAAAAGATCACTTTGATAAAGAGATTTGTAGGCAAATACAGGAAGTAAAAGATCACTTCGATAAAGAGATTCACAGGCAAATACTGGAAGTAAAAAATCACTTTAATAAAGAGATAGAGATTCTGAAAAGGAACCAAACAGAAATCCTTGAAATGAAAGAAGCAATAAATCAAATCAAAAACTCAATAGAAAGCATCACCAGAAGATTAGACCACTTGGAAGACAGAACCTCAGATACTGAAGACAAAATATTTAACCTGGAGAATAGAGTTGACCACACTCTATTGAAGATGGTGAAGATGGTAAGAAGCCATGAACAGAACTTCCAAGAGCTTTGGGACAACATTAAAAGATCAAACTTGAGAATTATTGGGATAGAAGAAGGCATAGAACTCCAAACCAAAGGAATGAACAACCTTTTCAATGAAATAATACCTTACCAATAAAAACTTTCCAAATATGAAGAATGAATTGGATAATCAAATTCAAGAGGCTTA